>SJYW01005649.1:35621-46389 GCA_006410735.1 Raphicerus campestris
CTTAGCCATTGAACCACGAGGGAAGTCCCTAGGTATATATTTTCACAAGCTTTCTCAATTTAAACTCACCATATAAAACTTGGAAGATATTATCAGTTCAATTCAGTTCAGTTCAGTCGCTCATTCGTGTCCGACTCTTTGTGACCCCATGAATTGCAGCACGCCAGGCCTCCCTGTCCATCACCAACTCCTGGAGTTGGCAAAGTAATGGAAATTGACTATTTCTGGAATATATCCCAGGATGTTACTTACTAACATTTTCCTAGGAAAATCTGTTTTGACTTAAGCCTAAACTCTGGATCAGATATGTCTAAAAGCTATGAATATATGGATTCTTTGCCAGAGTAGGACTTTTTAAAAGTTGTTCATACATAAAATGTCCCATCCTTCATACATAAACCTGAACTGAAACTAAACCTGCAGGGTATTCATGACAATTCATACAGTCACAATTATGCAAAAAAAAAAAGTGCACCCTTGCATACTAAAAATGGAAAACACTGTCTCTACCCAAGTCCCTGCTCACTTATAAGACAGGCAGCCTTCAGCGTAAAAAGAACTTTTCTTAAAGAAACTCAATATGCTTATTAAGCATCTGCACTTGGTGTCCCTTAGGGAAAGTTTATCTTCTTAGTCTGCTCTTCCATCTTCCTTCAGATTCTTAACTCTTCTTGATTACTTTCCCTCATTTTTCTGGGAATGTGCTGATTTTTTTCTGCCTGTGCATTTTTCTCAAACCATATGGAGTGTTTCATCATTAAAAGACCTGCTTATATTTTTCCTCTACCATGAAGCTCTGGCAGATCAACCCAGAGCTTGTTCCCCCAGCTGCATGGATGGGTTCCTATGGTCTACACAGATCACTTATTGGCCCTTTATCATTAATGCCTAAGTATCACTAGATGTTTTGGCATTAGATTTTCTCTCCATTCAGATGGCAAACTTCCTAAAGTGGGCAAGGATCCTGATTTTTTAAATCACCACCACTTTCTGATATAGTGCCTTATTTGTTATGTATACAGAATAAACACTAGTTTTTTGATTGATTTCAAGAAAGGATTAAAAACACCCTGACCATGTTGAGTCTAGCTTGAACTCTGCTTAGACTAAAATGTTAGGTATTTATTCAAAACCTGTGTGTACAGTGTTACTCCAAGAGTGCCCTGCAGACCCCTACCGGCATGAACGGTTTGCTAGCCATCCCCACCTGGATAAGGAGCTGCATCAGAATGTACATAGACTATGTCACTAAACACACGGTAGTGTTCAGCTAACTTTTTTTTTTTTTTTTAAGCAGGACTTTCTCAGTGAAGAAAGCAATGACACATTGAGATAGAAATTCTGCTTTTATAATGAGGATAACAGACGCCCTCTAGTTGACAATTCTGATATATTAATGGGACAGTGAATTGTGATTGATTTGATTTACATTCCAGAACAGACTTAGCTCATGGTGAACCCATAATAAGTGGTTCACCACTGCCACTTGAGCAACACTGGTCTTAGCTGATGAGTGCTCTAGAGTGTGAACATACCATGTATAATTTGCACAATGCTGTGTGTAAATTGTACTTTCTTGAATGTATAATTTCTTAAGCCTCATTTCTTCTTCTGTAAAATAAAAATAATCATATTTTCTTTACAGAATTTTCTTAAGGATAAAAAAATTTGAATATGTGAATAGCTTTTAGCCTGGGATCTGATATGTATTAACACTAAGTGAATAGACTCTATTTTTTTTATTGATTGCAAGAAAGGATTAAAAATACCCTGAACATGTTGAGCCCAGCTTGAACTCTGTTTAGACTGAAGTGTTAGGTATTTATTCAAATCCTGTGTGTACAGTGTTACTCCAAGAGTAACACTAGAGTGTTACTATGATTATTACTATTATTATTAATCATAACCTATGAGTATTATTTAAGTTATATCCTATGTGCCATGTGTCATCCTAGCAGAATATGTTAGTTATCAAATGTTAACATATTTATTATTTTATTTAATTATTAACATAATTAAAAGAAAACATTTAAGTCTACTGAATATACTTTTGAAAAATCAGTGAACGGTTTCTCATGGCAAGATATAGCCTTTAGAATATGTGAATAGATTCCATCAAACATTAAACTTGTTTTTATAAAAAGGAAATCCTGCCATATGCAACAATATGAATAAATTTGGAAGACATTATACTAAGTGAAATAAGCCAGTCACAGAAGGACAGATATTACATGATTCTGCTTACATGAAGTGTCTAAAGTAGCCATACTCATAGAAATATCAAGTAGAATTGTGGCTGCCATGAGCTAGGAGAAGGGGAAGTGGAGTGTTGCTGTTCAGCAAGTATGAAATGTCAGCCTTGCAAGATGATTTAGTTCTAGAGCTCTGCTGTGCAACGTTGTGCATATAGTTTAAAAGACTTGTACATTTAAGATTTTGTTAAGAGGGTATATTTCATGTTGAATGTTCTTACCACAATTGTTTTGAAAGGTGTGTACAGCATTGTAGGCACCTTTATGCAGTACTTCAGGTTCAAAATAGGTGAAACTATATTATGTATTGTAGAAATTCTAAAGTAAATTTTTAAATTTAATTTTCATTTTTAATGAGGTATAATTAGCATATAGCACTGTATCAGTTTCAGGTGTACAGCATGATAATTCCATATTTGTAGATATCATGAAATGATCACCACAGTAAGTCTAGTTAACATCTAGTTAACATCCATTGCCATAGTTATAGAATTTTTTTTCTTCTGTTAACCTTTAAGATGACTCTTTTTTGTACTTGTATTGCATATTTGTATTGCAAATTTCAAATATGCAATACAGTATTATTAGCTGTAGTCACCATGCTGAATATTACATCCCCGTGATTTATTTACTGCATAACTTAGACTTTTGCACCTTTTGACTCCCATCACCCTTTTGCCCCACCCCCTACCTCTAGCAGCCATCAATATGTTCTATGTATCTGAGCTTGGTGTTTTGTTAGTTTCTTTAAACTTTACATGTAAGTGAAATTGTACCGTATTTCTCTTTTCTCTGTCTGACTTATTTCATTTAGCACAATACCCTCATAATTCCATCCATGTTATCACAAATGGCAAGATTTCATTCTTTTTATAGTTGAGTAATATTTGATTGTGTATGTGTTTCTGTGTATGTGTGTATACACACCACATCTTCTTTATTCATTCATCTATTAATGGACATGTAGGTTGTTTCCAGATCTTGGCTATTGTAAATAATGCTGCAGTGAACATACAGGTGCATATATCTTTTTGAATTTAGTTTTTCCAAAAGTGGAATAGCTAGAATATATGATAGTTCTATTTCTGATTTTTTGAGGATCTCTGTACTGTTTTTCATAATGGCTGCACCAATTTACATTCCCACTGACAGTGCACAAGGGATGCATTTTGCTCCACATTCTCACCAGTAGCTGTTATATCTTGTCTTTTTGAAGACAGCAGTTGTAACAGGTGTGAGGTGATATCTCATTTTGATTTGCATTTCTCTGATGATTAATGATATTGAGCATCTTTTCATGTTCCTGTTTGCCATTTTTTCTTTGAAAAAATATATATTCAAGTCTTCTCCCCATTTTTTAATCATATTGTTCAGGTGTTTTTCTGGGCCGTGTGTGTTCTTTATACATTTTGGATATTAGTGCCTTATCAGATATGTGATTCTAAAATATTTTATCCCATTGGGTAGGTTGCCTTTTCATTTTGTTGATGGTTTCCTTGGCTGTGTAGAAGCTTTTATAGTTTGATATTTTCACTTTTCACTTTCATGCATTGGAGAAGGAAATGGCAACCCACTCCAGTATTCTTGCCTGGAGAATCCCAGGGACGGGGGAGCCTGGCGGGCTGCCGTCTATGGGGTCGCACAGAGTCGGAGACTACTGAAGCGACTTAGCAGCAGCAGCAGCAGCGTAGGTCTAACTTGTTTATTTTTGCTCTTTGATTTTGGTGTCAAATCCAAAACAATGTATTGCCAAGACTGATATCAAGGAGCTAACTGCCTATGTTTTACTTAGAGGTTTTATTGGTTTTAATACATTTTGTGTTAATTTTTGTATATGATGTAAGACAGTGATTGTTTCATTCTATTGTATGTGTTGTGTGCTTAGTCTCTCAGTTGTGTCAGACTCTCTGAGACCCCATAGACTATAGCCCACCAGGCTCCTCTGTCCATGGGATTCTCCAGGCAAGAATACTAGAGTGGGTTGCCGTACCCTCCTCCAAGGGATCTTCCCAACCCAGGGATTGAACCCAGGTCTCCCACATTGCAAGCGGATTCTTTACCATCTGAGCCACCAGGGAAGAACAAGCACAGTGCACATTAATTGAATAGACTATCCTTTTCCCATTGTATTAGGTTAATTAAAGAAACACATGCCCAATATGTCTGTGTGTCTGAAATTGCTGGGTAATCATCATGCCTCAGACATTTAGGGTGTATAAAGCAGACATTGTATAATGCCTATCAGTGTGGCCAGACTGGTTATCATGTAGAAGGTAGAGATTTAATCCTAAAATATTTATTGAACACCTATTCTGTGCCAGGCACTATGCTGGGACCTTCCTAGTGAATAAAAAGTCCTAAGTCCCTTCCCTCATGCAACCACTCTCATCATTTTTGCATCTGCAGTGGGTTACGGTGGCCACCAACAGCCCTTTTGCCTAGACTCATTAGTGTCGGGAAGATTTAGCCTGGGCTAGTGAGGTTTTGGCCTTGTCTTTGTGTTTCTATCTGTTTGGCTACTAGGCCTGGATGAAGTATCCTTCTTGGCTGGTGGGCTGGTGGGACTGTAGGCCAAAGACAGCCATTGCTGGGGTGTGGGGATGGGGACATAAGGCTTCAAGTTCTCACAGGGACTCAATTCCACGCCTTCCCTGTCAAATCCACTTAGCTCAGCCCAAAGCAACTCCTTATTCCCAAGTCAAATTCCTTTAGTCCTTTTCTTTTTGCCCTAGTGAAGGTTAAAGTAATTTTTTGGGTGGCCATTTATAGACCATATTGTCTCTTCTAATGCACTGTACTTGATGATATATGATTATGAGTACTGGCTCTTGAATGTTTTAAGGATCATGCTTGGCCCCACAGAGCAGTGGTTTGATGGTATATTAAGCCCATCAATAAGATCAGGCTAGTTACTATGTAAAAGTAAAGATTGCTTTCTTTGCTAAAAAACAGTATTTATTTCCTAAGCCAATGGAATCTCTTGGATTTTAAGTCTATTCACATGAAATCACTAGGAAGTAATATCTAGGGATATATATTTGTATCTGCATTTTGTAATTTAGAAAATTGATAAACATATATATACATACAGAATTTTTCCCTCCATACATATTACATCTTGTCCAGAACTATTGAAAATTTTATTTTACAAGTCAACTATGAATCAAATGCTAGGATACAAGAACCTAGGAGTAAGCATGTGTTTCTCTGATTTCTATTTGGCTATAATATTTTAAAATATACATTTTAAGCTATAAATAAATTACTGCAGTGATTTCGTATGTTTTCCTTTGTAACTGAAAAATTTTGACTTGGGTAGATGTCATCTTTGCTAGTTTCCTTTTCTGTCCTTATTGTAACATATGTCACACACTCAAAGTGAGAGACTCCTCAAAGAAGATGCATGAGTATCTGTGGCTTACCTCCAAAAGTGTGACAAAATTTGCGTTAATGGATGTCTCTGGTGACAGTTCAGGGAAACAAAATAAGTAGAATATTGTCAGATAGTGTGTTACAGTCATAATGATACTTTCAGAATTACGTGATACCAAAGTAAATGTCATTGTAAGCAGGGGGATAACAAAGAAAGACTATCTACTTTTTCATTGGTAATTAAACAAAATCAAAGTCATTGAGATCTCTGGGGATGATTATAGGCTAGAGGCACTGAAGACTAGGTTACAGGAACAGGCTGATTAGAATTTTAAAATATCTAATTACCGGTCCTGTTGTTACACTGCATACTGCCAACACACATCCACCAAGTTTTAGTGTTTCTATACAACAAAGCAAAAACATAAAGGAAATAGGAAGGTATTTACAATCTGTGTTAAGGACTCTGACACCTAGAGATAGACTCTAAGCTCAAATGCCAGGGCCTTGACCAAGCTGTGGATAACATTTCACACATTTGAGAAGTTCCACCCAGGTGCAAGTGTGTGCTTCAGCATCCTTCTAGAAACATACGTCCGTCAAAGGAAATCATGACATGTATGAAAAGGACTCCTGTCTGATATGCTCAAGTATAAACAAGGTAGAATGAGTCACCCCTGGATGATGAGGGACTGAGAGGCCGTTTGGAAGAAGGCATAAGAGCATGAGTCATTTGTGGGTGTCTTGGAAAAGGAAGAATACATCATATGAGGTCCTAATTTTGAG
Organism: Raphicerus campestris; assembly: GCA_006410735.1. Classification (NCBI taxonomy): domain Eukaryota; kingdom Metazoa; phylum Chordata; class Mammalia; order Artiodactyla; family Bovidae; genus Raphicerus; species Raphicerus campestris. Next base: position 42,032 of record SJYW01005649.1, read on the forward strand.
ACCTAGAATCTGACCGCTGCAGATGTTGCTGTCTTTTTAGCATTCACAGTGCACCACTGCAGTCTACCATAAATCAGGATTGCTTTTAGTCATCAATTTTCAATCCTGAGACTCACACTCTAGCACACAGGATTTAAACCCAGTCTTCCACTGGGTCCTAGGTCCCTTTTTTGCCACTTATGGAAAATTCAGGAGAAAGCCTGGAAATTCTGAAATACCACCATGAGAGTAGCAGCAAATTTGGGAGATCAGTAATCTTTAAATATAAGATCAAAAATATGAGCCTCACCAGATAAGTTGTAGAGTGTATCACAAAATAAATTATGATTAACAACCTTAAGTGTCTCAGTAATGGCATGCTGCATGCTGAGCTCAGTCGCTTCAGCTGTGTCCAACTCTGTGCGACCCCATGGACTGTAGCCTGCCAGGCTCCTCTGCCCATGGGATTCTCCAGGCAAGAATACTGGAGTGGGTTGCCATGCCCTCCTCCAGGAGATCTTCCCAACCCAAGGACTGAATCCACTTCTCCTGTGTCTTCTGCATTGGCAGACAAATTCTTTACTGCTGGATCATCAGGGAAGCTCCAGTAATCCCATATATGGGTGCAAGTGGCACATTATCATCCATATTCCACATTATTATTCAATTTTCCTATCCCAGCTCCAAGCCTAACTGGAGAATATTCATAACTCAGCAACTCAACAACCACAGTATCTCTTCTCCTGTTCCTGGGATCCCTGGAATACCTCACATATGCTCCAAGTCAGCAGCCTCATGCCCTCCTTTCAGTGATGACCCCTCTACCTCCCACTCCCCAGGTGCTGAATAATGCACCACCTTGTCACCTTCCCTCTGCTCCTGGAGCTGTCTTGCATTTGATTTAGAAATGGGACAGTGGCTGCCCCCAAGTTGCTCTTAAGCTTGAACCCTTGAATTCCAAAGCAGCATGGGCCCTGAGTCTGTTGGAAAAAAAAAAAAAAAAAACCTTCATCCCCTTACTACTCTCTCTGAGAATCAGACCTAGTACCTGAGACCGCCTAGTGGTCTTCATGGGCGTAGCTTCCTTATCTGTTACCTGGCATCCACACACTAATGACAGATTTTACCCAGGGACCCCCTTACCCCCTGCTTACCAACTCAAGCCAAGTGACACCCTGCTGTCAGTCAACATAGTGAGCTGATGCCACTGAGCCTACACTAAGATGTAAACTCCGCAGATCCATGTGGACCAGTAAACTTTTGTTGTGGCTGGGGTCAGGCAAGCATGGAATGAATGAGGAAGGAGAAATGATAAAATATGGGGTGAGAAAATGAATTAATTTGAGGCAACACTATTAAGGCCTTGAACACCATGCTGTGCTTGAATATTATATCTGGTAGATAAATGGAAATCATTAAAAACTTTTCATACAGGTAACAATTACGGTTAATTCATTTTTCTTTAAAAAAAAAAAGAAAGATATTCTTGGTAGCAGTGTGAGAATGATTAACCCGGGGACGTGGAAGGAGACTAATGCAAATACTTATGAAATAGTACAAGTAAGAAATGATGAAATTTGATAAAATGCATGTGTTTGTATTAATAAGAATGCTGATATTTATTGTTTACTACATGGTAGATATCAAGTTGCAAGCCCAAAATAAAAAATGAAGAGTAGACTAGGTTTGAATTCTGGCTGAACATTTACTATTTATGTGACCTTTGTTGAGTTCTTCAACCTCTCTTTATCAGTTTTCTAACCTATAAGATGAGGTTATCAATAGGACTGTCTCATAAGTGGTAATAATTGAATTGATATGTGTTAAGTAATTAAAATAGTGCCTGGCACAGAGCCTCATTCTTATTTGTATTCTTATTTTAATTATTACCATTATTTCCCAAGATCACAGAGCTAATAAACAGTGGGACTGGGATTTACATTTTGGTTGTCTTGATTTCAAGTCTCCACTCTTAAATACTCTGCTTTACAGTAAGACAAATCAGAGAGAGAATTAAAGTAGTAACATACACCAAATATAAAACCTAAGCCAAAGGGAGATGTCCTGAATGACTTAAGGTTTCTTATTTGGGCATCTTTCCAAAAGAAAAGTGAAAATAGAAAACCAAGAGGAAAAAAATATTCGTAAAAAATGGATTGATTAACCATGTCATATGCAGTGGCATATGGCAAGTTCAATTAGTGCTAACAAGCGACTAGATTTCCAAAAGGATAGATGGAAAGAGAAGTAGGTGTTCTTGATCAAAGAATTCCATTATATGTATATATACCATGTTTTCTTTATCTGTTGATGGACATTTAGGTTGCTTCCATGTCTAGGCTATTATGAATAATGCCATAGTGAACACGAGACTGTGGATAGCTCTCTGAGATACTGATATTAATTCTTTTGGATATATCCCCAGAAGTGGGTAGGCTAGATCATATGGTAGTTCTATTTTTAATTTTTTGAGGAATCTCTGAACTATTTTCCATAGTGGCTGTACCAATTTATATTCCCACCAAGCAAATTATCTTGCCAGTTGCATTATTTTTGTAATGAACCCTCATTAGATCTTTAACCATAGCCATTTTAAGTCTGATGTCATCCACAGACTTTTTTTTACTCTGATGTTTCCATGAATTTGGACTGAGTCCAAATCTCCTTAACTGGAGTAGAGATGCTGATGGGCTCATGAGAATGCTAACGTAGGACAAGAATGTTAACCTAGCAGGGCAAGAACTAGTTACATAGTACTGAATGAACTGATGAAGGAAGATTATGGGTTTTGTTTAGAATATTGTTGATATTTTCATGTTCTCTTTTCTCTTAATCCATCCGTAATATAACAATTTAGTAGAATATACTTGTATAAACAGGGAAAAAAATTCATCTTTTTCTCCCTGGCTGATTCCTCCAGAATTCAGAAACTCTTATTGAGATTACTTATTTTCATTGCAATATAATTATTTTCATTAGTTCAGTAAGAATCTGTCATCCTTGTAGCAGGACATAATTGGAAACATTGGTTATGTAACTGAGGCTTTAACTGGAATGGCAAATCTGAGAATGATGTGCATAGAATTAGATATGAACAAAGATTTTTAAGAAAACAGGGTTTACTTTATGGAGCCAATGCTTACAAAACTCTCTTAGGAACTCTTGTCTACCTTAGAGGATGCCCAGCCTTAAAGTAAGTGAGAAAGATCACTTCCTCTCAGGAACAGGATTCTTAGGGTATTTAGGGAACCCCAAGAAAAGAGAGAGAGTCACCCAAACCTATAGGTGCATGCATGCTAAGTCACTTCAGTCGTGTCCAACTCTTCGTGATCCTATAGACTGTAACCCACAAGGCTCCTCTCTCCCTAAGACTCTCTAGACAAGAATACTAGAGTGGGTTGCCATGCCCTCCTCCAGGGAATCTTCCCGACCCAGGGATCAAACCCATGTCTCTTAAACTTTCTGCATTGGCAGGTGGTTCTTTACCACTAACTAGTGCCACTACTGCAGGTGAAACCTAGTGATGAGCTTTTGCTTCGCTTTCTAGTCTCACTGCTTTAAAAGCCCAATCTGAGAATTTTTTGTGAAAAATCCCAGGAAAGTAAATTTTTAAAGGTCTATATAGTCAATTACATATGGGAATACCAGAGCACCTGACCTGCCTCTTGAGAAACCTATATGTAGGTCAGGAAGCAACAGTTAGAACTGGACATGAAACAACAGACCTGGTTCCAAATAGAAAAAGGAGTACATCAAGGCTGTATATTGTCACCCTGCTTACTTAACTTCTATGCAGAGTACATCATGAGAAACGGTGGGCTGGAAGAAACACAAGCTGGAATCAAGATTGCTGGGAGAAATATCAATAACCTCAGACATGCAGATGACACCGCCCTTATGGCAGAAAGTGAAGAGGAACTAAAAAGCCTCTTGATGAAAGTGAAAGGAGAGTGAAAAAGAAGGCTTAAAGCTCAATATTCAGAAAATGAAGATCAAGGCATCTGGTCCCATCACTTCATGGGAAATAGATGGGGAAACAGTGGAAACAGTGTCAGACTTTATTTTTCTGGGCTCCAAAATCACTGCAGATGGTGACTGCAGCCATGAAATTAAAAGACACTTACTCCTTGGAAGGAAAGTTATGACCAACCTAGATAGTATATTCAAAAGCAGAGACATTACTTTGTCAACAAATGTCCGTCTAGTCAAGGCTCCGGTTTTTCCTGTGGTCATGTATGGATGTGAGAGTTGGACTGTGAAGAAAGCTGAGTGCCAAAGAATTGATGCTTTTGAACTGTGGTGTTGGAGAAAACTCTTGAGAGTCCCTTGGACTGCAAGGAGATCCAACCAGTCCATTCTGAAGGAGCTCAGCCCTGGGG
>SJYW01005650.1:0-11698 GCA_006410735.1 Raphicerus campestris
GACAGATGGGAGCCAGAGGGTTGGTGGTGAGTGCTTTCCAGGCAGAACCAAACTGCCGATGCATGAGTCCCTGGGTCATGAAGATCTGGAGGAGGGCATGGGAAACCCCTCCAATTCCTCTTGCCCAGAGCATCCCATGGACCGAAGAGCCTGGCGCGCACAGGCCATAGGGTTGCAGTCAGGACATACTGGAGCGACCCAGGGCCCTCCAAAGCAGGAGCTCGCATGATGGCAGGGCCAGTGTCAACTCCAGCAGAGAAGCTGCTGCGCTCTCGCTTGTCAGCAGGAGTCTGGCCGGGACTGGTGTTGGTATTTTAGGCACGGGTGTGATTCTTAAAGCGCGCACGCACCCTGGGCAGCCAGGTCGGGGCCCTGCTGTCCTGTCCTCCGGCTGTTCTGGAACCTGCCCCCACCCCAGGGAAGGCGCCTCCTGTGCGGGTGGGCGCCTTGTCTCACCTCAGGGCTGCCGGGAGTCACGGGGTGTAGCCCTGAAGGTCCACGCAGGCGGGTAAACCCCAACTAGCTCCAGGAGAAGGCGGGAGAAGCTGCGGAGAGCATCTCTAGAAGATTCCGGAAGGAGGGGTGTGGCGTGGGAGCAGAAAGGGTGTCACGGGGTTGGCATGTAGGAGGAGCCTGCCTGCCAGAGGCCCCACTGTGCCTCACTTTCTGGGGTGCGGGGGCAGCGCCGAGGGCTCCGGGCCTGCACCCCACTGAAATCGCTGCGTTCTGGGGAGGCCCCACGGGGCGGGGCGGCTTGCATCACAGCCCCCGCCCCTCTGCTGCCCTCAGGCCTGGGGGTGGGGCAGTCCTTGCAGGCACGTGCAGCTCCCCCCAGATCCGGGGCAGAGGGGCCCGAGGGTCCCAGAGCCTGTGCTGCCCTCTCCCGACGCCCTCACGGCGGTCCCTGCGCTTCCAGGGGTCCGCATCTGCGTCCGTGTCCCCGGAGGAGCAAAGGGTCCTGGAAAGGAAGCTGAAGAAGGAGCGGAAGAAAGAAGCGCGGAGGCGGCTGCGGGAGGCAGGCATCGCTGCGGCTCCAGGCCCGGCAATCAAGCGCTCGGGGGCCGCGCTGGCTCTGGAGTACCTGTGCAGGTGAGCGGCGCCGGGCCTGCGTCGCATCAAGAAAACGAGGGTCAAAGTGAGCACCGGCCAAGACGAAGGTCTCAGCGTTTCCTTGAAAGGCTCATAGGCACGTGATGGAGGTGGCGTCTCAGCGCCCCCGTCGGCCGTCACCCCGTCACCACCTCCGTCACCCCCACCTCTGTCACCACCCCATCACCACCTCCGTCACCCCCACCTCCGTCACCCCATCACCACCCCCGTCACCCAGCCGTCCTGCGGGGTTCCCACCCTCAGCATCGTTACCGCCCCCACAGTCACACGCACTGCGGGCTTCCCTCCAGGAACTCTTTCGTGGGATCCTGGACACCCAGCCAGGAACTGGGGTTGGTGGCCTGGAGCCAATTCAGGAACAGGGCTGCTGGGGATCCCTCGGGGTGGTCTGGGAGGGCAGACAGGCCTGCGCACGTGTGCAGAGGTCGGCTAGGAAGGGCGCTGTGGAGACGGTGGGATTCTGGAGTCGTTTTGGAGGGAGCTGCTATGCCCAGGCTCCCTGGGGCTTTGTATAGGGCAGAATCCTCCTGACCCCTAGACAGGGCTGAGCCCCCCAGGAGTCGGTTGCAGGGCAGCCATTCCGCTCAACTCCCCTCCCCTCTCCCTCTCCTTCCCTTCCCTCTCCCCTCCCTTGGGGAAATGCTAGAGCCTGGGGACCTCACCCTGGGCCTGGGCAAGGCCCACACCGCCCTGTTGGACAGATTGGGTCCTGCCTTCCCGCAGCCCATCGGAGCCCGGCACAAAGTGGGGGCGCAGGCGATGAGCAGGACGGCATGGGCGGGGCCGGGGTGGGGGGCTGGGCCCTGCCGGGATTCCTCGCGGGCCGGAGCACGCTTCCGACTGAGACCTGCCTGCTGCCTGTGGGAAATCCAGCTTCGGCCGCCCTGTCCTCACAGGATGTCCTCGCCCTGCAGTGACCACTCCTGACTGTGTGGAACCCAGGGGGCAGGAGCCACCTGGTGGAGCAGCCCTCCCTGACCCTGGGCCTGGGTGGTTCTCTGCTAGGTGGGGGGTGCCATTGGGACCGGCCTCTCGTTTACACCTGGTCCCATCCAGGCACTTCCACCTGCAGCAGCAGCTACAGACTCGGGGCCCGCTGGCACTAGGGGGCAGCTCTGAAGACGGTGGTCCCAGGGAGGGGCGGCAGACCCATCCTTGATCTCTGGAGGACCAGCTTCCTGTGGTCTGTAGTTGCGGGAGACTCCTCACTCCTGGGCCCTGCCCCGTGGGCAGCACCTGAACCGGCCTCTCCTTGTTTGGGAAGAAAGAGCATCCTCTTGGGGGCCGCTCACGGGGCTCAGCCCTTACTGCCCCCCGCCTCCCCCACACGCGCACATGAGCCAGTGCTTTCTCCTTGCTGACCTCTGACCTCGCTGTAGTCACACAGACCCTTCAGCTGTAGGTCCTCCCCCACCAGGGGCCCCGGTCACTGGGGCGATGTTCACCTGGTCCTGGTGTGTGCGAGGCGCTTCTGGGTGCCGCCTCTGGGCTTCCATGGGCCCCACATTCCCAAGGCCCCAGCCCAGTGCCCGCTGCTCCCCGAGGGCAGGGCATCTGGAGCCAGTCCAACGCCCCCAGACCCCAGAACCACTTCTGGGGCCCCACTGACCACACAGGCATTGAGTTGACCGTCAGGGAGGAGGCCCTGCCCGTCCATGCCAGCAGTGAGGGGATAGGGCCGGTGGAGCCCCAAAGCCGCGCCCCAGACCTCCACCTGCCTCGGGGCCTCCGTCCTGGCGTTGGGGCCTCCACTGGGCTCCGGCTCAGCCTGGGCTCTGCCCAGTGTTGTGGTCACCCAGGGCCGAGCACGTCCAAGGCCACGGGGACCCCCGCATGGCCCTCGAGGTCGGGGGTCCTGGCTGCTCCCTGCCTCCCCTTCCCCATCCTCCAGGGCAGGAAGGCTGTGCCCACGCCCCTGGTAGTCCCGGTGACCCTGCCTCATCGTGTTTCTGGAAGAAGGACAGAGTTTGTGAAGTTCAGGGAATTCCCATCAGAATCATAAAACGGGGGCCATGCAGAGCTGAAAGGAAGTGGCCTTGTGCCCCCCTGGGCCTGACCTCCTGGCTGAGGGCCCTGCAGGCGAGCAGAAGTTTGGCGGACACCCCTGAGACTCCCCCACCCCAGCTGCCTTCCCTGGCAGGACCCTCTGCCCTGGCCCTCATCAGGGAGAGGCCGCTGGTGTCTCCCCTTTGGGACCTGAGCCACCCTGTCCTTGCTCCCCAGCTGGGCCCAGAAGCGTGAGGACTGGAGGTTCCGGAAGACGAGGCAGACCTGGCTGCTGTTGCACATGTATGACCGAGATCAGGTGTGGCTCCTCCCCTGGGGGGCGGGCCCTGTGCACAGTCAGGGGCTGGGGGGAGGCCTGTGCACAGTCAGGGGGCCGAGGGTGCTGTCAGGTCTCTCCGGGATGGAAGGGAAGGACCAGCCGGCAGCGCCTTCTTGGGCCACACTGGACTCGGCCTCCCTCCAGGAATGCGGAAGTCCTCCTCCTCCTGTGGCCTGTCTATGTTAGGAAGACAAGGAATCGTGGAGCTCATGGAGGCCACATGGGAGAACCCTGCTTAGTCCTCGTCTAACAGAGATGAAATTGGGCTCAGAGGGAGGGACCCCTGGGGGTTGGGGACAGAAGCCTTTCCGGCTTTGCCCAGCAGCCGGACTCAGCCATGGGGCGACCGGCTCCAGCGCGGGAAGTGGCTGCCCCTCCAGGAAGGCACGGTCGGCGTGCTTGGAGGTCCTGCCTGTCTGCCGCGCCAGGGCTCCTCCACTGAGGCTGGGAGCTGCCGTCAGGCCCGGCGGTGCGCGTCTCTGACGGTGGGGCATCCACCAGGCAACAGTCCTGCCATCTTTGCAGAACTGTGCTCGTCTGGGACTGCCCTCGTCTCATCTCTGACCTAACCCACCCGGCCCTGCGTGCTCACAGAGAGCAGCTGCGTGGTANCCCATCCTCCAGGGCAGGAAGGCTGTGCCCACGCCCCTGGTAGTCCCGGTGACCCTGCCTCATCGTGTTTCTGGAAGAAGGACAGAGTTTGTGAAGTTCAGGGAATTCCCATCAGAATCATAAAACGGGGGCCATGCAGAGCTGAAAGGAAGTGGCCTTGTGCCCCCCTGGGCCTGACCTCCTGGCTGAGGGCCCTGCAGGCGAGCAGAAGTTTGGCGGACACCCCTGAGACTCCCCCACCCCAGCTGCCTTCCCTGGCAGGACCCTCTGCCCTGGCCCTCATCAGGGAGAGGCCGCTGGTGTCTCCCCTTTGGGACCTGAGCCACCCTGTCCTTGCTCCCCAGCTGGGCCCAGAAGCGTGAGGACTGGAGGTTCCGGAAGACGAGGCAGACCTGGCTGCTGTTGCACATGTATGACCGAGATCAGGTGTGGCTCCTCCCCTGGGGGGCGGGCCCTGTGCACAGTCAGGGGCTGGGGGGAGGCCTGTGCACAGTCAGGGGGCCGAGGGTGCTGTCAGGTCTCTCCGGGATGGAAGGGAAGGACCAGCCGGCAGCGCCTTCTTGGGCCACACTGGACTCGGCCTCCCTCCAGGAATGCGGAAGTCCTCCTCCTCCTGTGGCCTGTCTATGTTAGGAAGACAAGGAATCGTGGAGCTCATGGAGGCCACATGGGAGAACCCTGCTTAGTCCTCGTCTAACAGAGATGAAATTGGGCTCAGAGGGAGGGACCCCTGGGGGTTGGGGACAGAAGCCTTTCCGGCTTTGCCCAGCAGCCGGACTCAGCCATGGGGCGACCGGCTCCAGCGCGGGAAGTGGCTGCCCCTCCAGGAAGGCACGGTCGGCGTGCTTGGAGGTCCTGCCTGTCTGCCGCGCCAGGGCTCCTCCACTGAGGCTGGGAGCTGCCGTCAGGCCCGGCGGTGCGCGTCTCTGACGGTGGGGCATCCACCAGGCAACAGTCCTGCCATCTTTGCAGAACTGTGCTCGTCTGGGACTGCCCTCGTCTCATCTCTGACCTAACCCACCCGGCCCTGCGTGCTCACAGAGAGCAGCTGCGTGGTACTGGTGTGCCTGGAGTGGTGTGCCCAGCGTGGCCGGTCCGCGGTGGCTTGACGTTGATGTCAGTCGTGTGACGGGGGGGTGGCTGTCAGGCTTCTCTCCTGACTCCTTCAGTGACGGGCACGTGCCTGGGGGCTGCTTTGAGCTGCGCTCCCTGCCCCTCAGTGACCCTGTCCGGGGCCTGTCTGTGTCCTGCCGCTGCCACCCCGCCCCGCCCCGCCATGGGCTGCGAGTTTTGCATCAGCCTAGACTCCCCCGTTTCCCTGGACGGGCTGTAATCCGTTTCTTTAGGGCCATCATATCCACCGTGACAAGCGTCAGAGTCATCCCAGTTATGAGGGGCTCCACCGGTGGGGACGGGGTGGGGGCTTTTCCGTGGAGGAGGCCCTGCCCGGAGCTCTGATGTCGGCCGTGCGCTGTGGGGCGTCACACAGGGCGCAGAGGCCAGAAACACGCACCCGTTCCCCGCGCCCCTACCCACTTGGCGCACGGGGCACCTGCCCCTTCTCAGGTTCTGAAGGCGCCAGCCGCTTCTCAGGTGGACCCCAGCCCCTGGAGCGTAAGAAGAGCCTGTGCGCGGAACGGGGGCGCCTTCTGGGAGCAGCTCGTAGGGGTGAGCCCTGGACACCCGGTGTCTCCACTCTCCGCCCGCTGGCCCTGACGACCTTCCCACCCTTTCCAGGTCCCTGACGAGCACTTCCCCACCCTGCTGGCCTACCTGGAGGGCCTCAGGGGCCGTGCCCGCGAGCTGACGGTGCAGAAGGCAGAGGCGCTGATGCGGGAGCTGGACGAGGCGGGCGCTGGCGCCCTGCCGCCCGGGGGGACCCAGCGCGCCCGGCAGGTGCTGCAGCTGCTGTCCTAGCGGGTGGCTTGAGGGCACCTGGGCCTGGTGGACCCCAGCGAGGGCGAGGGCCCTGCGCCCTGGAGAGCCTGCCTCTCTTCTGACTCCTCGACCAGGGGCTCTTTAGAGGGAATGACGAGTTACCCCTCCACGGTAGAACAAGGTCACTCTGAAATGACTTGGTCTCCCGGTGGCCCGCAGGCTCCCATGGAAGGTGTTTTTTGCGGGAAACATCTTGCCTTTCTACCAGGACTATCCTAGAGGCCAGAGCTGGCCTTTCCTGTGAGCTATGGCCCATCCGCATGGGGGCGTGGCCCTCTCCTCCATCTGATGATCCCTCCGGTGCGTCTGCCTGGCCGCCTGCCTGCCTTTGCTGACGGCTGGGCTGGGGTCCATCGTGCCTCCCCCGGCTCTATTTTCAATAAAAACAGGCCCCTGGGGGCGGTGGCTCATCATGTGACTTGTTTTCTGCCCAGGGGCATGAGCATGGGCTCCGTGGCCTCCCTGGGGTGATGTCTGGGGGAGTCCCTCGGGTGGGGCGTCTGCTCTGCAGCCGCGTCTCCAGGCGCTGGGAGGGACCTAGCCCTGCCCAGTCCTTGGTGCCTGGTGGCACAACCGTGTGCAGGAAGTGGCCGGGCTGCCTCGGACAGTTGGACGGGTGGGGGCGGCTTTGGTCCACCGGGTCTGGTGCTCTGCCCTCGGGCGTGGTCAGCGTCCAGCGATTGTGGACATGCTGCTGGGGCTAGGGGTGAGGTGACTGAGGACACCGTGCTGCAGTGCCCTGAGCCCTGGGAACCAAGCCCCCAAGATGGACCAGGGGCCATGGAGGTCACAGGTGGAGCTCCCACCTGTCCCCCACAGAGATTCACGCCTATGAGAGCTTCAGCCCAGAAACGAGGTTCCCCAGCTCTGCCACGCAAGGACACCCCTGGGATCACCGTGGTTCCCAGTCGCATCTGGGGCCTCTGCCCACCCCACCCCACCCCACAACCTCTCCGCTTTGCCCAGGGCCAGGCATGTTCTCTCAGCCCCCAATCCAATGCCTAGTGTTTCAGACCGACAGGAAGAGGGCACAGGACTCCCCTGCTGGTCCAATGGTGAAGCATCCAGCCTGCAACGCAGGGGACGAGGCTTCACTCCCCGGCCGGGAGAACTAAGGCCGTACCTGCCACACAGCAGCTGAGCCCATGCGCGCTGGAGCCCCCGACGCAGGCAGAGCCAGTGCTCCGCAGCAAGTCTCCTCCTGCCGGGATGGAGGGCCCGCAAACCGTAACCGAGGCCGCCTTGGAAGTCACTGACTTCGCTGAGTTATTCGGAAAAAAGGGGAATTGCCAACTTCAAGCTTCAGCCCAGGACACCCTGAGCCGGGGTCGCAGCCCAGCCTGACTGGCACCGTTGCCAGCTGCCCTCTGCACCACGCTGTCCCCCGGGACCTGGCCGTGGCTCAGGGTGCAAGTGTGGGAGGCCATGGACACTGTCTCCCTGGAGCCCCTGACCCTCCAGCCTCAGGCCTGCTGGCTCCCCCTGGTGGGACTCGGCCAGGCTACTTTCGGTAGGAAGTCCAATGTTCCTGCCAGTCTGAGGCTTTGCCAGCCTCCGGGGGTGACTAGAACGAAGCCAGCAACCTCCGCCCCATGCCCATGGCCTCAGGTCCTGGAGAGATGGGGCTGGAAAGTACACGTGAGCCCCCTGCCACCAGACACATGCCCCGCCCAACCTGGACATCGTGCCTGAGCGACTTAGAGTTAAAACTGGTCATGGTGCCTACAAATTAGGAACACTTTAAATTAGTGGCTCAGTTGGTGAGGAATCCGCCTGCGATGCAGGCGACCCGGGTTCAGTCCCTGGGTCTGGAAGATCCCCTGGAGAAGGGAATAGCACCCACTCCAGTATTCTTGCCTGGAGAATTCCATGGACAGAGAACCAGGCGGGCTACAGTCCATGAGGTTGCACAGAGTTGGACACCACTGTGCGACTAACTTCCTTTATTTTTAAGTTCTGGAGAAAAACGAAAGGCATGCAGCCATGGGGTTTGGAAATCAGGGCCGGTCCTCACGATTCCTGACCCTGGAGGAGGTTCAGGGACTGGAGGGAACCAAGCCCCATTTCCAAGAGGAACTGCCCAGGGCCACCCCCACTGGTAAACAGGTGCGCCCATTACTGACGGGACGGAGGGCAGGTGGGGACCGCCGCCCTCGGCTCCCCTGGTTTCCAGGAGCACAGGGCACTGGCCTGGGGTCAATGGGGCAACGAAAGCCCAACCCAGCCGAGTAGAGAGACAAATCCAGAGAAGAGGCAGGCTCGGTGGCCCCTCCCCCCTCCCCTCCCCCCTCCCCNTCCCCAGGCCCTCTGTGCCATCCATCAGGGGACCCACGCATGGTGCCCACAGCCCTGCCCGTTTTTCAGGAAGCTTCTCCCCACCTCTCCCCCAGATCTGTGTGCTGCCCGAGGTGTCCTGGGCTGTTCCATGTGAACCTCTGGAGGGAAACGCCCTGTCACCCAGTTCCTCCCACCCTAACCCGTCCTGCTCACCAGCTCACTCCCCACGTGGTCCCCAAGGATGCTCAGCGAGGCAGACCTTTGAATTCCTGCTCCTCAGATGCACCCCTCCCTCCTCCTCCTCCAGGAAGGCCCTAGGGCCCCAGCTGGGAACCAGGGCCCCCTGCCTCCCTCGGTCCTGTCAGTTCAGTAGGCAAGCTCTGAGCTCCAGGAGGGCGGAAACCATTCCTTGATTGCCCGTGTCCTGCTCACAGAGGGTGTTCAGCAGGCAGGGCTGTGATCTCAGCTGACCTCCTGCACGTCCTGGCCCTTGCCCCGCCCCTCGCCCCTTAGAGTGTGGCCTCCACCGACAGACCAAGAGCTGGCTCATGGGGAGGGTCCTGTGGAATTGTAGGGCAAGAGCTCTTAGAAGAGGCCTCCCTGCAAACTCCTACGACCCGCCCCACCCAGCCTGGCTGACCCACTCTGGGCAGCGGCTCTCCCTCGACTGGCCCACGATCCACAGGGCACCCAGGAGCCCTGAGAACAGGGTGGGGTCTGCAGAGGTCCCGGTGGGCCCAGGGCCTGGTGCGATGCAGAGCAAGCTNGAAGATCCCCTGGAGAAGGGAATAGCACCCACTCCAGTATTCTTGCCTGGAGAATTCCATGGACAGAGAACCAGGCGGGCTACAGTCCATGAGGTTGCACAGAGTTGGACACCACTGTGCGACTAACTTCCTTTATTTTTAAGTTCTGGAGAAAAACGAAAGGCATGCAGCCATGGGGTTTGGAAATCAGGGCCGGTCCTCACGATTCCTGACCCTGGAGGAGGTTCAGGGACTGGAGGGAACCAAGCCCCATTTCCAAGAGGAACTGCCCAGGGCCACCCCCACTGGTAAACAGGTGCGCCCATTACTGACGGGACGGAGGGCAGGTGGGGACCGCCGCCCTCGGCTCCCCTGGTTTCCAGGAGCACAGGGCACTGGCCTGGGGTCAATGGGGCAACGAAAGCCCAACCCAGCCGAGTAGAGAGACAAATCCAGAGAAGAGGCAGGCTCGGTGGCCCCTCCCCCCTCCCCTCCCCCCTCCCATCCCCAGGCCCTCTGTGCCATCCATCAGGGGACCCACGCATGGTGCCCACAGCCCTGCCCGTTTTTCAGGAAGCTTCTCCCCACCTCTCCCCCAGATCTGTGTGCTGCCCGAGGTGTCCTGGGCTGTTCCATGTGAACCTCTGGAGGGAAACGCCCTGTCACCCAGTTCCTCCCACCCCAACCCGTCCTGCTCACCAGCTCACTCCCCACGTGGTCCCCAAGGATGCTCAGCGAGGCAGACCTTTGAATTCCTGCTCCTCAGATGCACCCCTCCCTCCTCCTCCTCCAGGAAGGCCCTAGGGCCCCAGCTGGGAACCAGGGCCCCCTGCCTCCCTCGGTCCTGTCAGTTCAGTAGGCAAGCTCTGAGCTCCAGGAGGGCGGAAACCATTCCTTGATTGCCCGTGTCCTGCTCACAGAGGGTGTTCAGCAGGCAGGGCTGTGATCTCAGCTGACCTCCTGCAGGTCCTGGCCCTTGCCCCGCCCCTCGCCCCTTAGAGTGTGGCCTCCACCGACAGACCAAGAGCTGGCTCATGGGGAGGGTCCTGTGGAATTGTAGGGCAAGAGCTCTTAGAAGAGGCCTCCCTGCAAACTCCTACGACCCGCCCCACCCAGCCTGGCTGACCCACTCTGGGCAGCGGCTCTCCCTCGACTGGCCCACGATCCACAGGGCACCCAGGAGCCCTGAGAACAGGGTGGGGTCTGCAGAGGTCCCGGTGGGCCCAGGGCCTGGTGCGATGCAGAGCAAGCCGGGAATGCTGGTCCGAGGTTGGCCTCTGGGTGGACGTCACCATGGGGCCCAGTAGCCCTGGCTATCTCCCTGCACCCCAAGTTCAGGCGGGTGACACCCCTGTGCCTGGCACGTGGCCTTGCTGGGGAACCGGATGAGGCCCAGTGGGGAGGGGAACATGGGAGAGGGGCAGCAGGAAGCCCGAGGTGCCTGTGGGAATGTGGGGTTGTGGCACCTGTTGAGGGGTTCCCAGAGGGCTGGCAGCAACGCCCAGGGTCTGGGGGCAGAGCGGGAGAGGACCCAGCTCTGCCCTGGGCTGTGGGGTCTGGGAGCTGGAGAGCAGAGCCAGGCTGATAGGGGTCCTAGGGCTGGGGGGGCCACCCCCTCCCCCATGGTGCCCAGATGAGGCTCCCTGGCCTGGGACACACAGCCCGTGGTGGCCGCAGCAGAGAGCCCGGTGAGGGCCTGCATGTCTGTCCATCCGTCCTGTCTCCATCACCCGCCCGCAAGCTGGAGCAGCTCAGCTTTGCCCCGACCCCAACCCCGGGGCCCTGGGAGTGTGTCGCGCTGCCCAGGCCTCTGCGGTCAGCGCCCCAGCAGCCTGGGCACGGCGCGCAGCGCCTGGGCGGACGGTCGCGCGGTGAAGGCGGGGGCAGGCGTGGTGTCCAGGGCAGCGGCGCTGAGGCCGGGCGGGGGCAGCAGGCGGTACCTCTGCAGGAGGCCGGCGAACAGCAGGAAGAGCTCTGACCTGGCCAGGCTCTCCCCCACGCAGACTCGGCGGCCTGCGGGGACATGGGGCGCCAGTGGGTGTGGGGGAAGCCCTGAAGGCGGGGCCCTGAGCTCAGAGGCCCTGGGGACCAGGCCACCGCTGGCGGGGCCTGCAGTACCTGCGGAGAAAGGCAGGAAGGCCGGACGCTTGACAAAGCGCCCGTCGGCGTCCAGGAAGTGGCCCGGGTTGAACTGGCGGGGCGTCTCCCACTGCGTCTCATCCAGGAGCACGGAGTTCAGAAGGGCCAGCACGGGTGTGCCCTGTGGGGGCGCCAGATGAGCGGCGGGGCTGGCCGCTCTCCGCAGACCAGGAGCACGGGAAGCCCTGCTCAGCCTCTGTGTCCCTGAGACCCCGTCCCAGCCCCATCTACCGCCGCTGAGAGGAGAAGGGGCGGGGTCTGGAGCGGCGGGGGCCTGGCCCTCGCACCTTGGGGAGCAGGTAGGGGCCCAGCTGGGTGTTGGCGACCGTGCACCGCGGCGCGTGGGGCAGCAGCGTGATGAAGCGCTGCACTTCGTGCAGCACGGCGTTAGTGTAGGGAAGAGCGTGCACGTCCTCCGGCCGCGGGAGCCGCGCGGACCCCAGCGCGCGATCCAGCTCCTCCTGCACACGGCCTGCGGGCGAGACAGAGGGCCAGCATGCCGGGACCCCGCCCTGCGCCCCGGGCCCCACCCCCGAGACCCCGGGTCCGC
>SJYW01005650.1:14706-30656 GCA_006410735.1 Raphicerus campestris
CCCGGCTCACTCTGCACGCGCGGGTGCTTGCCCATCAGCAGGGCGGCCCACTGCAGCGTGGCGGCGGTGGTTTCCGTGCCGGCCATGACCATGTCCAGGACACAGGCCACCACGTTGGCCTCGGTAAACAGGCCCTCGGGGTCTTTCCCCTGCAGAAGTGGGCGGGGCCGCGCTCAGCGGGAGGCAGGCTCCATGGAACCCGCCAGAAGCCAGGCCCCGGCTTGAGAAAGTCGTCGAAGACAGGCGCCTCCTACGTCGCGGGCTCACGCGGCCTCGCAGCCGCCCCGCTTCTCAGGTGAGGTGACCGAGGCTCAGAGGGGCCCGGCCAGGGGGGCACGGCCCAGGGTCGGTCGGCTCCCTCCCCAGCCCCTCTCCCCGAGGCGGGGCCCCAAGATTCTCCCCTCCCGCGGCCTCTTGGGCGGGGGCGGGTCTCGTCCACACCTGGCCCTGCTGGATCAGGGCGTCCAGGTAGCTCTGCTCCGGCCCTCGCAGGGGTGCGCGGCGCCGCCGAGCCTCCAGGAGGGTCCTCAGGATAGTCCGCACCTCCTCGATCTTGCGCAGGACCGGCTGGTGCAGCTGGAGGAGGGCCCCGAGCCTGGGGTACATGTTGAAGAGCTGGGGCGGGGGGCAGGGCCGTGCGGTGAGGGCTGAGCGCAGGCCGTCTGCCCGGAGGTGCGGCCCCCTGTGGGGACCGGCAGCGCCCCAGGCTCCTGGCAGAGGTGCCACCCTCCCTCTCTCTCACCCCGTGGGACCAGCAGCCCCGGGGCACGGAGGAAAGCCTCCACCTGGGTGCGCAGAGGAGGGGCCAACCAACAGGTAACACACCCGGGGTCCGTGCAAGTCACAGCAGGCGGCTGTCACCGTGGCCCCAGCTCCACACCCACCAGAGCTGGGGAGAGGTGGGTGGGGCCGGCCGCTGCCTTGAAAGTCACTGACTTCGCTGAGTTATTCGGAAAAAAGGGAATTGC
This sequence comes from Raphicerus campestris, assembly GCA_006410735.1. Taxonomy (NCBI): domain Eukaryota; kingdom Metazoa; phylum Chordata; class Mammalia; order Artiodactyla; family Bovidae; genus Raphicerus; species Raphicerus campestris. The sequence continues at coordinate 15,675 of SJYW01005650.1, forward strand.
CAACTTCAAGCTTCAGCCCAGGACACCCTGAGCCGGGGTCGCAGCCCAGCCTGACTGGCACCGTTGCCAGCTGCCCTCTGCACCACGCTGTCCCCCGGGACCTGGTCGTGGCTCAGGGTGCAGGTGTGGGAGGCCATGGACACTGTCTCCCTGGAGCCCCTGACCCTCCAGCCTCAGGCCTGCTGGCGCCCCCTGGTGGGACTCGGCCAGGCTACTTTCGGCAGGAAGTCCAATGTTCCTGCCAGTCTGAGGCTTTGCCAGCCTCGGGGGTGACTAGGATCAGGAACGAAGCCAGCAACCTCCGCCCCATGCCCATGGCCTCAGGTCCTGGAGAGATGGGGCTGGAAAGTACACGTGAGCCCCCTGCCACCAGACACATGCCCCGCCCAACCCGGACATCGTGCCTGAGCGACTTAGAGTTAAAACTGGTCATGGTGCCTACAAATTAGGAACCCTTTAAGTTAGTGGCTCAGTTGATGAGGAATCCGCCTGCGATGCAGGCGACCCGGGTTCAGTCCCTGGGTCTGGAAGATCCCCTGGAGAAGGGAACAGCACCCACTCCAGTATTCTTGCCTGGAGCATTCCATGCAAGAATTCCTTTATTTTTAAGTTCCGGAGAAAAACGAAATGCATGCAGCCATGGGGTTTGGAAATCAGGGCCGGTCCTCACGATTCCTGACCCTGGAGGAGGTTCAGGGACTGGAGAGAACCAAGCTCCATTTCCGAGAGGAAACATCCAGGGCCACCCCCACTGGTGAGCAGGTGCGCCCATTACTGACAGGACGGAGGGCGGGTGGAGACCGCTGCCCTTGGCTCCCCTGGTTTCCAGGAGGGCAAGGCACTGGCCTGGGGTCACGTGGCTGGTGAAGCCTCAAGCCTCTCTCTGCCTCCACCTCTCTCCTTGCCGCCCCCAACCCCGCCCAGGCTAGAACATCGACCTCTCACCTGCACACTCGGCTTCCCCAGGAGGACCATGACCTCGTCAACGAGGCCCAGCAGGGAAAGGAATACAGGATCCTGGTAGTCGAACCGCTGGCCGAAGAGGAATGCGAAGGTGATGTTGGAGGGAGCCCAGCGGAGCAGGGCCAGCGGGAAGGGCCGGCCTGTGGGTGGAGAGCAGCTTCAGGGCTGCGGGCTGCACGAGGTGGAGGCGCCCCAGCCCCCACTCACCTCCGTAGCTGTCCAGCTGTGCCGCGAGGCACCTCAGCTCCTGCACGACCTTGTCGGCCATGGGCGCCCGCCCCGCTCCCAGGCTGTGGAGGGCGCGCACGGTGAGCTGGCGGGCGGCCCGCCAGCGTGGGCCTGAGGAGAAGAAGATACCTGCGGGCCACACACGCCCGGTGGTGAGCAGCCCTGGGGCAGGGTCCCGACGAAGCCTCAGGCCCCCCGAGCCCCCAGCCCCCACCTCCAGCTGGCCTGGCAGGGCCTGTCTGTTGGTATGCCCTGCCCCCGTTGCTCTGGGCCTGCCAGGTGGGCACCCCGGTGCTCCCCCTGGGCCTCCTGGGAGCACTCACCCGTGCCGCAGAGAGGGACAAGCCCTGTGGGCCCCACGCATGCGGGCACCCTCCCCCCCGCATGCACCTACCCCCGCCTCTGTTGATGAGCTGGAAGATGGCAATGGGGGGCCGGCCAGCCAGCTCCTGCCTGGTGCCCACCAGGGCCTCCTTCACCGCCTCATAGCCAGTCAGCACCACCGTCTTCTGGTGCCCAAGATGCACAGTGAACACCGGCCCGTACTGTTTGCCAAGCTGGTGGGGAGGGGCAGGGTCCATCCGCTGTCCCACCCCCAGGGGCGTGACCATCTGCTCCCCGCAGGTCTCCCCGGGGTTCCCGGGGTCCCCTCACGCCCCTCTGGCCCACTCTGTCCTCACCACTCCCCTGCCCCTTCTGCAGATGGGTAGACTGAGGCCTGGGGGTGGGCAGCGAGCCTCTGTGGATCACACAGTGGAGCAGGGCCAGCCAATGTTGTCTGCCCGCGGACGGCTGCCTCCAGGGCCCCATGGACCCACCTGCATCAGTGCCTCGTCCTGCTGTGCCCCCCACAGCAGGTGGAGGTTCCCGACGAGGGGCAGGGGGCGCGGTCCCGGGGGCCAGCGGGGTGCTGGGGCTGGGGAACCGGCATGGGCGTGGAGCAGCCCCCAGAGCGCCAGCAGTGCCAGCAGCGCCAGGAGCAGCAGGGCCATGAGTCTCCCCTCCTGGGTGCCGCCTGCCCCGCACCTTCTGGGCCTCACGGGAGGGCGTGCCGGCACCCCACCCTCCCGCCACCCCACCACCCTGAGAATGTGGAAGGAGCAGTTTGAAGGAACAGCCAGGCGCTTAAAGCGATAGGCGTGCGAGGATCGTGGGAGCCAGTTTGTGCCAGGGGGCGGGGGACCGTCCGGGGGTCCGGCATCCAGTTGGGCCCTCGGGGCCTCCTCGGCCCTCGCCTTGTTGAGGGGACACAGCACGGTGACCATCTGCTCCCCGCAGGATTGGCCTCTGCCCCGTCTCCCCACCAGGACCAGGGCTCCAGGGCCTTGGGCCCCACTCTCCCCGGGAGCCCCGTGGCCCCCCAAGCCCACCAGCGCCTGTGTCCATCCAGCACCTCTGTGCCGGGCCAGGGCGGGCATCAGGTCTACACAGCCAGCGCCCTGAATGCCAGGGCTCCAGAGCCCGGCAGTGAGCTTGCCAGAGTGGTGGTGTGCCCCTTGGGGGCTGTCAGAGCCTGGCCCCCAGGAAGGCGGCCCTAGCCTCCACGGGACAGGGTGGGCATGAGGGCAGGTCGGCTGTGCAGAGGGGCCCAGCCTGCAAGCAAGGCTGCTGGGGCGCCAGGTGCCGGGCTGATGAGCCTCTCTGTCTGGGCTGCACTCTGCTCCAGAGCCTGGGGGCCCAGCTGGGAGGGAGGAGGCGCCCTTTGGAATCGAGCTCTGAGGGGCCAGAGGGCTGGTCGCCCCAGAAGCAGCTGGGCCTGTGCTGGGCCTCCCTCCCAGACAAGAGGCACAGGATCTCCTTCCCTGCCGCTGGGCCCCTCACCCCGGGCCTGTCCCCTGGGCTGACATCTGTGCCCCTACGCCCACCCCAGAGCCAAGGCAGCCTGCGGGCCCTTACCCCTCCCAACCTCCATTTGCACACCTGCCGTGATGGGGTGCTCACTACCTCACAGGCAGCCCATCCAGATACACAGTCCTGGGGTTGCCAGGAGGGGTGACTGTTCTCTAGCCCTCGGCCTCTGGGTCTTTCGGGCTGAGGAGCTGTTCCCAAGGTCCCTACTGGGTGCAGAGGCTGAGGACCCAGCACAGTTCAGGTAGTTAATTCAGCGTGCGTGTACTGAGTTCCTGTGTATCACCAGGCTCTTGAGGAGCTAGGGCTGCAGGAATGGGCGCTACAGGGATCCTGAAGTGTCCTCGCGGCCCAGTGGGGGCGAGCGGGGGGCCGTGTGGCCGTGACTTTGCGCAGAAAACCCCTCAGGCTTTGGAGCTGGAGTGAGGGTCTCAGGAGGACGGGCATTCGTGAGGAGGGGACAGCTTGTGTGGGCCTGCAGGGGTGGTGTGGGGCAGGGACCCTGGCAGCCCTGGGTCACAACCACGGAGCCACACTGGGGGCCCAGCCTTGTGGGGCAGGCTGTGTGGCTGCAGGGCTGGAGGGGAGCACGCATCCCTGTCGGGGGCTCTGCTCCGGTCAGTGAAGCCCGTGCCCAGGGGCCTGCTGGACGGGAGCCAGGTCTTGGTGCTGCCGCTGCGCGCAGGGAGCAGGCGTGGCGCTGGAGCTGGACTGAGCTGCGGTGGGGCCGTCTCAAGACCCATCTCGATGGAGCCACCCTGGCGTCTGGGAGTGGGCTCAGCTGGGCAGTGCAGTGGCCCGCGCCCCAGAGGTGCAGGGGGCGCTACTCTGCCTGCGTCCCATCCAGTGAGGGGGCACCACAGGGAGGGTCCTGGGAAAACCCAAACTGGCTGGAGCGGGGCACTGGGTCTAAGGACGTGACTGTCGGGGAAACAGAGCCTCAGAATGGGGCCCTGTCTGGAGGGCGGCTCTTTAACCCAGTCACCTTATCCCTCATTCGGTGACAGAGGCAAGGGTGGGGGCCATGGCCACAGGCTAAGGCCCCGGGAACCGCAGAAGCTGGTGGGGCAGGAAGGACCCCCCCCCTGGAGCCATCTTAGGTAGGCGCCCTGCCTCTGGCCTCCAGAGCTGAGTGGGTGGTGGTGGTGTTTCCAGCTCCCCCAGGCTATATCCCTTGTGGGGGCAGCCCCGGGAGGCCTTGGGAGCCTTGGGGTGGTTCAGAACATCACCCAGCTCCAGAAACACGGCAGACAGGTCACATGGGTCCCTTCGTGGGGTCGCCATCTAACCGCCTGCCTGGGCGTCGCTTAGTTCCCCCAAGAACGGGGCTTCGCTCTATTTGCTGTCTATGACTGGCAGGGCCCAGAGGCCCCCAAGCCAACCAAGAGCAGGACCGCTGCAGGTGGCGCCCCGTGAACACACAGAGGACTTCTGTCTCACGGAGGTGGCCACCCCAGAGGCTCGGCACTGCTGTCCCGTCAGACGTTAGCGTGTTCTGACCCCGCTCAGCGGGCTTGTCTGGTGCTCTCTCCTCTGACGGGATGTGATTGTCGGCGTTTGCACATTTCTCCTTGAAGCAGCCTTGCTGTCTTACCCTGTTCCCTCGTTAACGGGCAAGATAAAGCTCGGCCGTGTGCTCTGTACCTGTTAGTCTGAGAGCCTTTTGAAAATTACACTTGGACAGCAGAATTTATTAATGTCAGAACACCAGCAAGATCTAGTTTCGGGCCAGGGTGGGTCCGGGGCCCGGTGGCATAATCAGGGCTCCGACGAGCCCTCCTCTCCTTGGGTCTGTGGGCAGCACTCTGGGCTGGGCCGGGAGTGGGGGTTGCCGGGTAAGCGGTTTCCCTGTCTGCTCCTGGCGGCCAGGCGACCACCTGCTCCCGGCTGCGGTCCAGGGGGCAGTTCTGCCAGCCCTGTACTGCTGCTCGAGCAGAAGCCTGGGAACTGTGTGGTCAGAACTGAGTGGCCGGGGTCACCTGGGGCTCAGGTCACAGCAGCCTGACGCCTGCGGTGCATGCTGTTCCCCAGAGGGCTCTGAGCTGCACACACCACACTTGGCCCCTCCATCTACCCCGCGGCTGAGATGGCATCTTCCCGTGGCTGCTCCCAGCCCATAAGCTCTCCATCTACTTGGCCCGCAGCCATGGCGAGCCGGGGACTGTGCCCCTGAATCTCGGTGGGGGATAGTGACCGTGATGGAGGCAGTGTTCTGAGACTTTGGAGGTAGACCATGATAGCCACACGGCTCCCACCTGTTGCTTCTGGGATCCTTTGTGCAGGACACAGTCAGCATCCTGGGAGGAAGCCCTGGGAGGCGGGCGGAGGACCATGGGGACAGGAGCCACGGCCCCCCAGGCCCAGGGCCAGCACCCAGCCACGCGTGCTCAGCCCCGAAGGGCTTCCCTGTCCCGAGGTGTGGTGGCCCCAGCGGATGGCCCACGGGGCCATCTCCACGTGGCCTGCCTGCTCCCTGCGTTTCGGAGCGCAGTGGGCCACTGCTGTTTCACATCGCTGAGTCTGGGCTGTTTGTTACACAGTGGAAGAAAACTCACACTGGCTCTGTAACCCTGGGCAAGGGGCTTGCCCTCCGTGTGTCTCCACGTGTGACGTGGAAGTAGTAATGCCTGAAAACTGAGTCATCTGTAACCTCACTCCGCAGTTTCTTAGTGTTTGGCTGTACCAAGTCTGTGCCCTACGCACAGGCTCCCTCTGGTGACGAGCGGGCTTACTTTTTGCTGCAGCGCTCAAGTTTCTCGCTCGGGCTCCTTGTGGTCCAGGGGCTGTAGCGTCCGTAGTAGTTGTTCTCAGGGCGGGCTCAGGGGCTCCAAGGCACATGGAGCCTTTCCCGACTGGGGATCGAAGCCATGTTCCCGCATTGGCAGGGGGATTCTTAACCGCTGGACCACCAAAGAAGTCTCCCCAAATATTTTTAATTAACTAATTAATTAAATTTTTGGATATGCTGCATGGCTTATGGGGTCTTAGTTTCTCAAGCAGGAATCGAAACCAGGCCCCAAGCAGTGAAAGCATCAAATCCTAACTCCTGGACCGCCAGGGAGCTCCCTCTTCAAAAGACACTAACTGAACAGCTCCTGTGTGCCAGGTAAGACAGCCCAGCATGCAAGAGGGCTTCCAAAGGCACTATTCCCCACTTTCTGACCTAAACATGTAATGAACTGCTAAACATCTCCTATGAAGCAATGACTACTTGGCAGGCTGACACCTCCTGATCACTGGGCCTCGGGGCTTCATGGGTCCCCCGGGGCTGCCCCACGGAGAGGAGAGGTATGGCAGCCTGGTTGAGGAGGCGAGGTCCCTTCCGCTGCTAAGTGGTGGGATCTAGTCGCAGGGAAAGGTGCTATTCGCTGGGAGATAAACGCTTCTATTGTTCACAGCCCTGGAACTGAGCATTAATGCGTAACCCCGTGCAGGGCCCCTGGCTCCTGTGGTGTCAACAGTTAATACGACAGGAACGAGGAACAGGGACAAGCTTCCGCCTGTCGTTTTCTGTGGGTCCACAGCCCCAGGCCAACTCAGGCCCAGGCGACAGGGCTGGGCTTTCCCCATCACCACCACGGGCCCCCACTGTGGGCCCCGCCTGTTGGCTGCCAACTTTGGTGGAGCTCTGGGCGGGCTCCGGACAAACGGTGGAATCCCACCTCAGGCCAGAGGTTGGGGGGTATGCACCATGGGGGCCTTGCTAGTGGGTGAGGGCATGCTGGATGCCTTCTGCAGAATGGGGCATCCGACCCAGGCCCTGTTGGGAGGGAGTGCTGCTGGGACTGGTGGGCAAGCCCCTGACAACGCAGGGGCAGGGGTGCCAGGCCTGGGGGAGACTGCTTGTCCAGGGGGCCCAGCTGGTGATTCTGCGGTCCTGAGCGCCCTGTGTGCTTATGACTAGGGTCTGGTGTGTGCCTCGCGCCAGGGACCGCTACGTGGGTGGAGTGGATGTGTGAATGGGGGTTGGAGCTCAGGGAAGAATTGGACAACAGGGTGGTGGGTGGGCAGCCACCCACCTCCATCAGCTCTGCCCAGGGTACAAGGTTGGGAGAACCCTGCTGCAGAGAGCTGATGACCCCCACCCCAGCCCTTTCCCTGTTTTTACTGTTGCTGTTTTTAGTTTTTACTGTTTATAATAATAAATGACCACCAGGGGCTTTCCTGCTATAATGCATTTTCACTCTTTAATCTGTTGAATTGTGTGCCCGGATTCACAGGTTGAAGTCCTAGCTCCCCCTACCTTAGAATGTGAAGTTTCTGGGAACAGGGTCACTGCATATGTAATTAGCTAAGGTGAGGTCATGGGGTGGGTCCTAACCCAATAAGGGCATATCCTCATGGAAGGATGATGTGTGGACACAGACACACAGGGAGAGGCCATGTGGTGAGGCAGAGGGGGTGATGATGCGTCCGCAAGCCAGGGTCACCAAGAGTTGCCGGCAATCCACCAGCAGGGAGCAAACACCCGGCTCTTGGATGACTGGCCCCCAGAACTGTGAGAGAAGGAATTTCTGTTGCTGTAAGTTGCCCAGACCCCTGCAGCCTCGCGGGGATGCAGAGACCCCCTCACCTCTGCCAGGGACAGCCTTCCAGGAGCGCCCACTTGCTCTTGGGCTTCTTATGGGTTGAAGCTGTGTGTCCTTGGGCAAGTTGCTGACCCTCTCTGAACTTCCTTTCCGCGTCCTAAATAGATGACGGCTGGACCCTCTGCCACGGAGTTGCCTCGAGGATGATAAGAAACCCCTCCGCAGAGCAAGTGCCCGAGGGCCCCCGCCTGTCGGAGTCGGGGGCGGGGCCTGGGTGCGAGGGGCGGGGTCTCGGTACTGAGGGCGGGCCCCGCCCCTCCAAGTCCAGGCCCATCAGGGGCGGCTCGCCGCTCGAAGTGCTCGGCGCTCCCGCGGGGCCTGCTCCGCGATTGGCCGGCCGTCCTGCGTACGGCGCGCGTCGCGCTGGGAGAGTCTGGGTGCCGCCATCATGTCGACGGCTATGAACTTCGGCTCCAAGAGCTTCCAGCCGCGTCCCCCGGACAAGGGCAGCTTCCCGCTCGATCACTTCGGTGAGCTCGGGCGGTCCGGAGCCCCCGGCCGGGCCCGCGCAGCGCTGGGCCGGCCCTCCGCGGTCGGGGCCGAGTCCCGGCAGCCGCCGTCTCGGCGCGCGCGAGGCCCGCGCGCGGGGTTGCGCCGGAGTCTGGCGCGGGAGCGGACGGCGCTCCTGGGCGCCGCGGCCTCCGCGGAGCTACGGCTTCCAAAGTGGGTTTCGAGTGGCTCTTCCTTTGCCAGTCTTTTACCGAGCCGTGTTCCAGACGAAGGGCGACGCCGGCAGGGAGCGCCTGGCGCCGCCGCTAGGACGCCCCCCTTCCCCTGCCCTCGCTCTTCCACCTGGAACACTGTCTTTTCTCCTCTGTTTCCCGAGTGGGAGGAGGGCTGCCTGTAAGGTTGCTGGGCGGGCATGCCCTGTTTTCACTTTAAAAACAAAATATTTTTCTGTCTCGTTCCAGGTGAATGTAAAAGCTTTAAAGAGAAATTCATGAAGTGTCTCCGGGACAATAATTTTGAAAACGCTTTGTGCAGAAATGAATCAAAAGAATATCTAGAGTGCAGGATGGAGAGGCAAGTACCTGCCAGCCACGACTGTGTCCTCCCCGCCCACCGTCTCTCCAGCCGAAATGTTTGTCCCAAGGGGTCCCACCCAGGCCTGGCTGCTCCTTGTGTTTGGACCCGAAGCGCTGCCTGCCTGTGAATTTGAGACATTTTGGAGATAAGTTGTACTCAGAGTTGTTGGCAGCCGTGGGAACCTTTTCTCTGGTTGATAGCCTTGGACATCGTTGAGTTTTTTCTTTCCGAATGTGTGATGAGTCATTCAGGTTTCACAATCGTACATCATAAAAACGCTGAATGAGTCAAAAGAATTGTGGGTACAGAGCTTATTGCTTTAAATATTCTCAGAACATAAAAATACGTGCTGTTTTGTTCGACATCCGCTCAGAGCTGTTTGTAGCATTGACAGGCAAGACAGTGGGCCCAAGAAACGGTGAGAGATGAGTGATTCTTCCTCTCTCAACCGGAGTTCACAAGACCCACCTTTTAAACAAAACAAAAGCTCTTCTAACTGATCCACTGAGGTTTTACTTCAGAAGTAAAGCTTCATGAGGAAAGCATGTAACCCATTATTATGTGCTTGGGTGGAAACTTTTATTTCTGCCTTTTGAGCCCTTTGTTGGCTCAGGAGGGAACCTAGTCTGTCAGAGGCCTTGTCTGATGACAGGTTGACAGAAAGCAATGCCCTCTGGGCCCGGTTTCAGTATTTCCTTAACAGACTCGGACCTTCTCCAGGCAGGCTCGGCTTTGCTTCTTGGGCCCCAGGTGTGTTGAGGGCTCTGCAGCTGTTTGGGATTTTGAGGGAGGTGGGCCTTCTTGGCCCTTGGCCCTCAGGTGGCGCCCTTCTCCTGCCTCGCAGGCCCTCAGGTGTTTCAGGCTAACGATGGGCCCGCCTGATGCCAGCTGTCATCTCTGCGGGCAGTGGCACCCCACTCCAGTGTTCTTGCCTGGAGAATCCCAGGGACAGGGAGCCTGGTGGGCTGCTGTCTATGGGGTCGCACAGGGTCGGACACGACTGAGGCGACGCAGCAGCAGCAGCTTCACTCAGTCTCTGCAGTCGAGACATTGAACCCGTGAGTCTCTTCTTGGCGCTGCCGAGCCTTGGTGACAGGGTTTGGAGCTTGTCTCTGCCCTGTGCCTCCCCAAAGCTGGGGTCAACATCCCCGAGTCGGTCATCCCTGGGCCAGCACAGAGTTGCCTGGAGGGGTCAGTGGCTTTGGTTCCAGAGCCACTTCTTCTGCGAGAGGGGCCTTCCTGGCAGGGCCAACAGAAGGGCCGTCTTTTTCCCGCTTGCCCCTGGGCCTGTGAGGAAGGCCCGCAGACGGGAACGCGCCAGCTGCTCTGTGGGCTCCACGATTCAGGTGGCCTCAGGGGTTGGTCAGGCCACATTTGGTTGTGACGGGTGTGTGTGTTTCTGACTGGGTCCGCATCTTGCCCACTTGCTTCTCCATCTTTTCCAAACTTCTTCCCCTCCGCTTTTTTCCTTTTTACTGATGCCCCACACCTTCCTTTGTGTGCCTCACACGCGTCTTTTTAGGAACTAGGCCTCAGTAGGATTTGTCAGGTGGCTCCCGTGACCCCGTTGGCCTGGAGTGGACGTGTCTGCTGCTGAGGGCGGGGCCCCGCTTCTGTAGACATCGGGCTTGCTCGGTCAGCAGAGACACAGCGCGTCCACGAGGGATCCAAGGCCTCCCATCGGCTGGGCCTCCTGACCTGGTGCAGAGGGTAGAGCCTCTGGTCCTGGGAAAGCGCCAAACCCGATCAGGTGCGGCCCCCGGCGCTTCCCTCGGGAGGGTCTGTCCTGACTGTTCTAGCTCCCGGGCTTGGTGTCCTCGGCCTGTGGCCTGCCCGCTGTGCGCACGGTCCTCAGTGCTGCATCTTCGGAGCCTCCCGCCTTTTTACACCTTTTCTTTCTGAGCAGAGGCAGCCAAGGGTCTCTGATTTTAAGGATCCTGGGATTAGGTTGGGTCCCCTTGGATAATCCAAGGTGGTCTCTTCTCTGAGTTGGCTGGCGGGCAGCCTTGTTTCCTCAGCAGCCCTGGTGTCGGGTCTCACTCGGATTCTGGGGCTCAGGGCGTTGCCTGGGGGCCGGGCCTGTCGCCCCGGTGTCTGAGTGGCCAGTGCTGAGACCCGCGTTCTGCCTGTGGTGGGAGCGCATGTCATTTGCCTCCTTGGGTTTTAGGAGCGTCGCGTGCATTCTGTCACTGTGGGGTTAGTGTAATCTGTTGCCGGGTAGGTTCCGTGAACTGGTGTTTGTGATTCTGGGGACATTGTCCTAAGGGCTGTTGCCACGCCTCTGGGCTTTGTGGGTGTGGTGGGCAGGGGCGCGGGGCCCTGCACGAGGGAGCGTGGCAGGGTGCGGGTCGGAGGCTGCTGTTCCAGGAGGGGGTGGGGGTGCCTGGGCCTGAGCGGGCGTGTGGACCCTGACAGCTCTCACTTTTCCTTTCAGGCAACTGATGGCACAGGAACCCCTGGAAAAGCTGGGATTTGGAGATTTGATTGATGGGAAATCAGACAAACACTGAGCTGTGCCAGGAGGAAGCCTGCGGCTGTGGGGTCTCCTGGACTCCTGCCGCTGCAGTGGCGTGCTCGGAGGTGCTGTGGCTCAGAGGGGGCTGTGGAGTGCCCGCGAGATGCCGCTTGGAACCACGCCACACGCCCCCTGGTGGGTGTGCCTCGACTCTGGGGATGGCGCGTCTCCTGAAGCTCCTGGAAGGAGTTTGGAAAAGCGGTCTCCCTTTTGGATTCCTGTTTGCCTCGGGCTTGTGAAGGTTTATCCTAAGTTCGCGTGGGTGATGGCTGCCGGGGATGTGAGGTGCCGGGTGGCGTCTGCCCACCGAGAGGGCACCGTGAGCGCCAGTGAGATGCTGGGTTCCCGTCACAAGCTGTGTGTATCTTTTCTGTGCTGGTATGTTCAGCTCAGAACGTCACATAGAGATGACGTAGACGTCAGGAAACTGTTCCTAGCAAGTGGGTTGCTCTTGGTACTCACAGCATGTACTCTGTTCATTTCCTTTCCTTTTTCTTTTAAAAAACAAAAGCAGTGGCTAAGCCTGGGAGGGGAAACTGGCTTTTGACATATCTGACTTGATTCTTTCCTGGTGATGCCTGAACACGTGTCTTTCTGATCCGTATCAGGTGACGCTTGTACAGTCAGATGGTTATTTTCAAGAAGTCATCTGCTGTAACCGAGGAGCCGGCTGTCTGCCCTCATCAGGCGGGCACCGGCGGCCTCTCGTGCTTTCCTCTGAGGAGTGGCCGAGCCTGCAGCCGGCCGCGCTTCTTGGTCGTGAGGGGTCAGGGTGGCGTGGGCCTGTTGAGCCTGTCCAGGTGCTGTCAGACCCCGGGGTGTAGGCCTCAGGGCAGTGTCTCTGGGGTGCCTTGTTGGAGGCTCAGAACCTCAGCGGAGACCCTGGACCTGCCCTGTGACTGCCTCCCTGGCCTCCAGTCAGCTGAGTTTTGTCCCAGTGTGGCCAGTGAGAGGGGGTGCCGGGAATACCCAGGTGAGGGCCCTGACCCCCTCCTGCTTGGCGGCCCAGGCCGGCTGTGGGGAGCCCTTGCGCCTCCCTGGCCACGTCCAGTTGTCTGCGTGGCGTCCCTCCCCTCGGTCCTGCGGGCGGCCATGCTCGCTCAGGCCCTCCCCTTGCTCCCTCCAAGGCCGCTGTCTGCTGGGGGCTCCGGCACCGCTGGCCCCGTGGGGGTCCAGCCCCCGGCGCTCAGTCTGTGCTTTGTTGCTCTGCATCATCATCTCTGCCTACGCTTCTAGTTAGTTTATGAAAAGCCTTGCTTTCTATCACCAAGCCGAGCCATGGAGATGCCCAGTGTGGTGTCCCGTGCTCAGGGTTGCTCCCTGCAGCGTCATTTGTGACTGTGAAGCGTTGGGGTGACCCGGCCACCCATGCTTGTCCCCGGGCAGGGCCCTGGCAACTGCAGGAAGGGCTGGGGGAGACCACGGTGTGCCCTGCGTGGCCCTGCAGGTGGTGTGAGAAGGAACTTGGGGCCCAGAAGGCGGCGTGGCGGGAGCAGGCCGTGGGTAGGGAAGCAGACGCACAGAAGTGTGCGCATGCGCTCGTCCCGGTTCAGACGGACCTCCCTTCGCTCTGGGTCCCGAGGGCCTGGGGTCACTGAGGGGCGAGGGGCTTGCCTGGTGGCTGACTCTTTGATTTGAGCCTCTTAGGGCCAGAGAGTCCATTTGAGCCTGGACCTTGTGTCAGACAGTAAGGAGTTGCTGAAGCCTTGATGGGCTTGTCAGGAGCAGGCGACAGGCCTCCCTGGGGCCTGGGTGGCAGCAGCCGGAGCTGCTAGGGTTTGGCCGCAGCATCAGTTCCTGCCCAGGAGTCCCTGCTGAGGGAGTCACGAGTAGAGTGAACGTTCCAGTGCGGGAAGGGGACAGCCCTCCTCCCAACTCTGGCCCGTGTGAAAGGACGGGCAGCTGGGCGTCGGTGTGTCCGGAGGTGGGTAGGCAGCGTTAGGTGAACTGGCTTGCCTGTTCTGGAGGACGCCCCGGGAAGCACTCAGCCAACAGCCAAAACCTCTGGGATGTCGCCCACAGCAAGGTCCACGCGGCACCCGCCCTGATCTGCCCCACGGAGGTGGCGTCACTGCTGTTTTCTCTGAGCGCGTCACCTCCGTCTCCGAGGACACACCGATGTGCCTGGCCCGAGGGCCAAGCCTGGCATGAGGACCTGCAGTGCTGTCCCTGAGGACAGGCGAGAGGCTGCAGGTTGGTCACAGTGTGCCCCGTCCATGCACACAGGGTGTCGTCGGGAGAGCGGGCAAACTCTGGCCTGCTTCTGCAACTTTTGGAAGTCTGGAGTTACTTCAAAATAAAGAATTTAAAAAATTTTTCATGCTCATCTCTTTGTAGTTGAACTTTGTACATACACGACTGGGTGAATTTGCGTTTTGAAACACATTTGAGGATCCCACAGAGACCGCAGCTGTGGTGGCGTTGGGAGGGGCGTGGGGCCGGAGGACACTGCACGTGGACCGTGAGCTCCTCATGGAGGAGTGGCAGCTCCCGCAACCGCTGCTGAGAATACGCGGTTTCGTCTGGTCCTGCCAAAGCCCCCCTGAGGTGTGTTTGGTTGCCCATCATTTGTCAAGTAAAGAATGCATTTTACTTGTCATATCTACTTGTCTCAATGAGCCAGTGACCTTACTAGAGGGCCCCTGAAGACAACGCGCAGAACGTTCTCCACGCGTCGTCCCTAGGGTTACGTCGGGGCACCCTGATGACCGCCGTCAGCCCTGGGCCTGTGGCCACCTTCCTGAAGAACGACACTGATGGAGCGCCTGGGACGGGAGCTGAGGGTACAGGCCCCCTGCCTTAAGAAACAAGCCAGCTCCTTGTAACAGCTCTGGAAAACTCGAGTGGAGGAAAACAAGGTGGTTGGAATAGCTTTTACTCTGTGTCTGGTTAGGGAGGCAGCGCTTTTATTGGAGCAAGTTGGGTTCTTTCCCACTAACAGACCAGCACAAACTCAGTGGCTTAGACAACACAGTTATGCTGAAGACTGGAGGCCTCCTTCAATAGCTCTTGTGAGCTGGCTTCTTCGGAGGCGCTGGGCAGGTTCGCGTCCTCCCTGCTCCTGGGGGCGACAAGCTCTGGCCTGTCCTCATCCTAAGCATCTGGCTTCTCCCTCCCTGACTGCCTCCTCTCCTGTCCTGCCTCTGACCTGGGGCCCCCACCTCCCTTCTGGAGGGTCTTTCGTGAGGACGTCGGGCTGCCCAGGCATGGGCAGCTTAGAACCGGGGGACACGAGGGCCCTGCTTGTTTCATATACGTGAACAGCTTAAACTGGGGGACACAGAACCCCGCTTGTTTTACACACGTGGCTCATGTGTTACCGTGTGCAGCGCTTTGCGGGGGGTGGTGGTTTTATTACTCAGTAGACGTCCTTCAAAGGAAGCTGAAGGGTGTGCGCGTGACCTCACTCCTGCAGAGAAGCCTGCGGCCTCTGCCCTCCCTGCATCCTGGACGGCGCGGCCTCGGCCCTCGGGAGCAGCGGGGGTCTTAGGTGGCTGCTCTCTGTCCTTGGGAAGCACGTGGGGGCAATGGGAGCCCAGAGCAGGACAGCCCCCCAGCCCTGGGGTTCGGGAGAGCTTCATGGAGCGTGTGGAGGAGGATCCGGGCCGGCCCTTGGCAAACAAGGCCGTCTCGGCGAGGTGCAGTGGGCCGCCTGTTCTTTGTGACTGTTTATAACAAGCATCAATCTTATCGCTTTTTAGAAACAATAGAAACATCAACTAGGGGAACAGTCTTGTGAAGGTGCCAGGCCAGTTACCAAGCTCGGGCTTCCCACGTGGTGGGCGTGGGGTTAGGGTTGCCCCCCCCCGCCCC
>SJYW01005650.1:33055-45160 GCA_006410735.1 Raphicerus campestris
CCCCGCCCTGTGACAGAAGCTGGGCCTGGGCAGGGCCCTTCTCCACGGGCACAGGCTGTGGTGGCGTGGCGGCCCCTGCTGGCCGGTGGTGGCGCCGCAGTGCCTGGGGTCACCTGCGGGAGGGCGGTCCCCTGGGCCCCCAAGGGCGCAGCGAACGTGCCGTAGCCTCCACACTCCGAGAGTAACACAGCAGGCCAGGGCTGTGCGTCTCTGAGGCCCGGGACACTCCTGGCACGAGGCCAGGCTGGAGGCCCCAGCTGAGGTCCAGCCCCCAGTGCCTGCGCCCCTGGTCATCCCGGGTGCAGGGACCATGGAGGAGCTGCGGGTGCTCGCCGTCCACGCCTGCGGGTTGCGTGCCCAGGTGGCAGTGGAGCCCCAGCAGAGGAGACCCCCCGGGGCAGAGGGGGCTGGGGGAGGTCCAGGGCCTGGCTTTTGCCCCACTCTGTGAGGAGCCCTGGGCATGATGATGGGGGGAGGGTTCTGGAGAGGAGACACCCTGTGCCCGCGCTGGTGGCAGCTCCCCAGGCTTGGCTTCGGACCCCAGTGCCTGATGGTTGCCATCCTCACGGCCCCGGAGGGGCTGTGGTCAGATGGTGGCTGATGCCCCTCTGACACCGTACCTGTGTGCCTGGCACATGAGCTGGGTGGGGGGCCGGCGGGAGGTGGGGGACCCCCATTGGGCCTTGGCAGGTGGCGGCTCAGGAGAGACTTGGGGAGACAGGGCAGTGGCGGGAGCTGAGTCCTCTCCCAGTCTTGGAGGCGGGGGTCCTGGGTCCTCCTGGGTTGGAGGCTCCCGGCCCCACCTCTTGGTAGGCGGAGCAACAGCTAGGCCCCACCTCTTGGTGGGCGGGGAAGCCATAGACCCCACCTCTAGATGGGTGGGGCGGTAGCTAGGCCCCACCTCCGGGGCGGGGCAGGAATCTCCTCGGGGAGGGCGTGTGGGCGGACAGGGTGGGGCACAGACCCTCCCGGGGAAGGCCGGGATCGTCACGCCCCCACTGTCCACCTGTCCGCGGCCTGACCTGTCCTGTCCCTGCGTGTCAGCTCAGGCCCTGCCCTGCCATGGGCGCAGCCTGCAGGGCCTGGTGTGCTGAGGGTGCTTCCGCTCTGCAGGTGGGCGGCGCCCTCATGCGCATCCCACTGTCAGGCCTGGGGCCTGGTCCTGCAGAGAAGCCTCAGGCGGCTGGTGAGCTGGGCCTCCTCGCAGCCTCGGCTCCCCGCCCCTGAGGACCCGTCCATTCTGCGGGCCTGGTGGCTCAGCACGGGCTGGAAGCGACAGGCCCGAAGCCTCGGGAGCACCCCGGTACGCCGTGGGCGTTCACGACCGGCTGCTCTCACCGACCGTTGCGGTTCATCCAGCCTGTAGCGCTGTAACACTGCTTGCTGTCTGTTCAGCGGCCGAGTCCAGACCCCTGTATCCACGCCTCTGCCGACGGACAGGGGTTGCCCCGCTGAGGCTCCTGTGAGAGCGCCGCTGCCGACTTTCAGGCACACGTGTGTGAGTGTGTGCGCTTTCTATCAGGCACGTACTTGGTGGAGCGGGTGATGGGCCGTTTATGGGTCCGCGCTGGTGCAGCGGTCCTGCGTCTCCCGACAGCTGACATCTGTGATGCTGGGTCCGTGCGCGGCTGTGTGTCTTCCTGGGAGAGAGTGCTGCTCAGGTTTTCTTCTCACTGGCTTGTCAGAGGTCGTTGTGAGTTTCGAGTCACGCTAATTTGTGACCTTTAAGTCCCCGGCTGGATGTCAGTGCTCAAAGAGCCAGGGCCCAGGACACAGCATCACTGCGGCCGCAGCCCGCTCCCCAGACCGCACCTGGGGGCGTCCTGGGAGCCCAGGTCCTCCAGGAGCCCCAGGGGCCTGCAGACACCTCCCCTGCCACATGCTCGTTCTCTTCAGGATACTCTTTAAATGTCCCCACACCCACTGAACAGAGCCCTGGAGCTCTGCCCCCACCCTGCCCCTCCCCCTGGGGACCCCCTGAGGCCCTCCCATGGGGGGGGGGCGGGTTTCTAGAGCCAGCGCCGGCTCATAGATGGAGACTCGGTCCTGGTCCTGGGACCATCCCCACCGCCCCGGCTGTGGTTCGGGGAGGGGCGCACACCCTGCGCACCGAGGGTCACCTTTCTTTGGGGCGTTTCTGTGTTTCCTTTGCTGGGGTGGGGCTGGAGGCTGAGGCTGAGGCTGAGAAATTACACAGGGCGAGCGAGGGCTTTGAAACAGGAACTGTGCCAGCCGCACCGGAAGCTGCCGCTCACGGCCAGGCATGTTGGCCGTGCCTTTGTGCATCTCCCCATTCTGGGAGGCGCTTGCTTCCTCAGCCCCCGAGTCCCCGTGGGGGCCTTGCCCTCAGCTGCCACCCCGTCCCCAACAGAGGACTGATCCCAGCCCCCCAGCTTGTCCACTCCTGGGAAGACCCGTGGGGTTCCCGGCCCAGGTGTGGCTCAGCAGGCTGGGCGGGGATGGAGGGCAGAGGGAGGAATACCCCAGGGGCCCCCCAGGCCCAGGAGGGTTTGGGCTGAGCCAGCTGCTGGCTGGGTTCCTGCCCTGCTCCCGTCTTGCCCAACGCCACCCCAGAACCTTGTGGTTGCCCAGCCCCAGCCACGACGAGACCAGGAAAGGCTGGAGGGCAGTGCCCGCTTTCCCTCCCCCACGTACCCCAAACTCAGGTCTTAGGCAAGGGTGTTGGTGGGGGCGGTGGATGCAGCCCGAGGCCCCCCGTTTTCTCCCCTTGGTAGGCGGGTCCCCGCTGCTCAGGGCTCTGCACAGAATGGGCGCGCTGTGGGTGCTGTCGAGGGCCTGGCCGCCCAGCAGACCTCTCCTGGGTGCCTGGCCCTGCCCAGGCTGGAGTGCCAACGCCTCTGCCCTGCAGAAGTCCCTCAGGAGTCTGGGCACTGCTGCCAGGGGCCGGTGGCCCGCATCCCGCAGGGCGCCCCGGCATCCTGTGCTTCAGCCCCGGCGCCGCCGCCTCTCAGCTGTGTCTCTGTGCCTGCACTCATCACCCTGCAGCCTCTGGGGCTCAGGTCCTGCCTCTTGGGCCCTCCCCTCCCTTGCCCTCTGCCCTGTCCTCGTGACTCCCTCACCTCCTGCCCGGCTCCCCTCTACCCGGCCCTGCTGGGGGGCCCACCGTGGCCTCCATGCCATCAACTGCCCCAGACTCCGTCTCCAGCCCTCAGGAGGACCCCTCCCCGGGTTTCCCGGGTGCTTTGGTGCCCTCCCCAATCCTCAAAGCCATCCTCAGGCTACAAGGCTCTGAGTCCCAGGCATTTTGCTGTCAGTGTGTCCCCCACACCTCAGCGGGCAGGGCTGGCTCCCAGTCACCCTCATGTGCCCCCTCTCCTAAAGCAGAAAGTGTGGTCATTCCCCTCGCTCCTGCCCGCTCAGCACAGGGGCCCCTAGGCCCCTGCCAGGACCCTGGGCGCTGGCCTCCAGCCCCTCTGACAACCCCCTGGAGCCTGGGCGAGGGCCTGTTGGGCATGGCCCGCCCAGGGCTGCGTGTGTCCTGCGTCCCAGGAGCCCCACATCAGCTCAGTGCACGCTGTGCTTCCCTTCGGCCTGGGAGCCCGCTCAGGGGCTCCAGAGCTCCGTCCTGCCTGTCTCTTTAAGGGTCTCATGTCCAGACCTCTGTCCTTGAATCCGCCTCCCTGGTCATCACCCCCATAGTCAGATGGGAAGACAGAAGGCGAAGGACTCGCTGCAGACAGGGTGCAGCTGTGCACTCGCCGCCTACGGGTATGCCTCTCCTGCTCTTGCTGTGAGCCCCTGGCTTCCTGCCCCCACCCATCCCTCCTCGGCCCTCAGCAACCCTACCGCTGGGGTGGGGGGCTTGGCTCTTTCTCCCCAGCTATGTGTTCATCCCAGTCCTTCCACCTAGAAGCCATGTGTGGCCTTGGGTGTGAGGGAACAGCTCCATGCCTCTCTTTTCAGCATCTGTAAAATGGGGATTCAATGGGAAGGGGTTTGACCTAATGCCTGATGTAGGGTAAGTGTCAGTGAAAGTCACTCAGTCGTGTCCAACTCTCTGTAACCACACTGACTGTCACCCACCAGGCTCCTCTGTCCAAGGGATTCTCCAGGCCAGAATACTGGAGTGGGTCGCTGTTCCCTTTTCCAGGAGATCTTCCCAACCCAGGGATGGAACCGGAGTCTCCTGAATTGCAGGCGGACTCTTTACCATCTGAGCTGCCAGTCAGTGAGGCAGTTGCTATTCTGACTGATGCCAGTTTGTCTTCATGAAGTGCCGTTCCCCTCTCTGCTCTGTGGCAGATACTGACCCTGGCTTGGGGACCCCGAGATGAGGACACTGTCTGTCCCTCCCGGAAGGGCGCCATCTGGTGAGGGAGGGGAGGGCCAGTTCAAGCACATGGTGATGCAGGACCTGTGGTTTAGAGACTCACGCCCAGGTGGGCTCCCGTGTCCTGCCCGAGGGACCCTCAGGGCTCTGGAAGCACTGCGCCCCAGTGTTGGCCAGAGCAGGCCTCGGTGGGCAGTGCCCACACCGCCTCCGTGGAGGGTGAGGTGGCAGGTCTGCCCCCGTCCGGAGGCCCTTCCCCTCGTCCTGGGGGTGCTCTCCTGGTTGTGGGCCCCCAGGACTCCGGCACAGCATCCAGCTGAGACGCTGGCAGATGGGACGCACCCGCAGTCCGCTCCTCCGCGGACTGACTGGCGGAGGAGTGTTCTGGAAGAAGCTAGCAGTTGTTGACAATGGTTGGCTCAGTCGCCGAGGTCGGGGGTGGTGGGGAGGCTGTGGTGTTTGTCTGCTGTTGGTTTCTAACCAGCTGCATCACCGCATTCATGATTTAAGAAGAGAACGGAAAGAATCTGAGTTCAAACAGGGACCCGTCCCCTCCCCTCCCCCATGCCATCCTGGCATCTGGGCGCTGGCCTCCTGACTCCGAAGGCTTTATCCAGAGCACCCTTCTCCCCCACACCCTGCCCCACCTGTCCCCGCCTGGGTGCAGAGTGGGGCCCTTCTGTGCCCTGAGCGCCCACCTCACTGGGGCTTCTCACCCGCCAGCCTCTCCAGGGGACAGGGAGATGGTCCTCAGGGCCGCACACGCACCCCTTCCAGCAAGCATCCTCTGCTTGCCTGCTGGGCCCGGCCTGCTGCCCCGGGGCACAGTGGGTGTCTGGGCGCTGTAGGGGCGAATAACCAGGGAGGGCCCCACCCCCACTGTGGCTGTTGGCGCCTTGCCCGGGCAGGTGGGCCCTCTGCACAGGGATAGGGTGGGCGGCGGCCCGTAGACCGCCCCTGCGGGTCCCTGGGAGGTCCCAGGAGCGCGGGCTGGGGCGTGGGGCCGGCGCGGGAGGAGGCCGTCCGCCCGCCCTTTCGCCCGCGCCGCTGGGGGCCGCCCGCGGGCCGCGCCGACCAGAGCGCGCTGTGCGCCCCGGGCCCCGCGCCGGCACACGCTCGGCGGCCGCGGCGGCGAGGAGAGCGGCGGCGGGGCCGGGCGGGCGGCAGGAATGCGGAACCGGCGCGCGGGCTGAGCTGCCCAGGATGGCGCAGGGGCGGCGGCGGCGGGCGGCCTGCGTGGGGCCCTAGTGCGGCGGGGCGGGCGCTCCCCACCCGGCGACGCGGCCATGGCCAAGGAGCGGCGGAAGGCCGTGCTCGAGCTGCTGCAGCGGCCGGGGAACGCGCGCTGCGCCGACTGCGGCGCCCCGGGTAGGTGCGGGCCGGCCGAGCGCGCCGGGGTGCTGTGGGCCCGCGTGGGTGCGGGCCCGGGCCGGGTGCCGGCCTGGATGCCAGCCCCGGGCCGGGGAGGGGTGCTGCGGCGCCCGCAGGGCTGGGGGGCGCGGGCCGCGGAGCCTGGCTCCTGCTCGGGTGGGGCGCGGGCCGGGATCCCGCCAGCCCCCGGCCCTGTCGCCGCCTCCCCTCCCCCAGGCTGCGTGTCTTGTCACCCGCCGGCAGCCACCGCCTTGCGAAACCTAGGGCTCCGCAAAGAAAGAGGAAATCCCGGCGGGAGCCCGGCAGCAGGGAGGGGATGGGTGAGCGGGGCCGCGGCTCCTCCGCGGGGATGGAGGGTCTGCCGGCGCCCCCACCTGCGGTGACGTCATGGTCCCTGTCTGCAGCCGCCCTCCGGCCTTGCGCTGAGAGCAGGGGAGGAAGCACCTGCCGCGGCCACGTGCACCCGCTGGGAAAGGGGTCGCCGGGCCCCCTCACCCCCAAGCCTCGCTGCCCAGGCCGGTGACCAGTTCAGGTGGGGCCCTGGGCAGGTGCCGTCTCCCAGCGCGCATCTCCTGGACTTCGCTCCTGGGTGGCGCCTGCTCTGGGGTGATTTCCTAGTCGCCGGAGCCCTGGGGCCAGTGTTCAGGGACTGGCAGGAAGAGAAAAGGCTTTGCTCTCAGGCCCCGGGGACCCTAGTGAGCTGGCCGCCCCTGGCGGGCTGTGGCTGCAGTGGGGGTGGGGCAGGAACAGCCCCCAGCAGCCAGGGCGGCCCTCCGCCTGCAGGGACACACTGGGTGCTCCTGGGGGCGCCTAGCCTGAGCCCCTCAGAGCAAGCAGAACAGCTGGAGCGGCTGAGCCCCCAGAGAGGAAGGTGGGGACACGGACTGTGGACATCGGCCAAGTAGGACCCACCGCCCGGCTCTTGGCCGCTGCTCTCCTCCCTCCCGCCGCCTCCAGGTGCCGGGAATCTGCTGGAGCGCCCCGAGGGGAAGCAGTGGCAGGCTTCCCTGGAGGGAAGGCTGAGGGCCTTCCCCCGGCCTCCCTCCCAGCCGGCTGCCCAGGGCCTGTGGCTGTGCGCGGGGCCTGCATCGCCGCTGCCTGCTGCCTGCCGCCTGCTGGGCCACCCCTGCCTTTCTCTCCCGGGCCTGTGTTTCCACTTGTCAGGAGGGCGAGCTGTGCCAGGGAGTGGTCTGGGGAGGAAGGCAGTCCGCACCGCCTCCTGCCAGGCCTGGTCTGAGGGGCCGGGCTGTGGGGCCAGCCTGCCCAGAGAAGCTTCTTGGGACACTGAGCCTCCCTGGCAGGAGGGAAAGGGGGCCTCCTTGGCGTGGTGGTCCTGTAGCCGCCCACTCGGCCGGGGGCACTCCTCCCCTGCCCCGCGGGCATAGGCGCTCGGGAGAGCCGCTGCCTGCTGCTGGGCCACAGCTCTGCCCTTCAGACCCGCCCCAGGGCCTCAGATCCTCTCCTCATCTGTTTGGCAGCCTGAGGAGCAGCCAGGACGTGGGCCCCTGTTTTACAGCTGGGGACACTGAGGCCTGGAGGCCTGGAGCTGACTCTGGGCGTGGGGCTTTGGGGGAGACCGCTGTCCGGGTGCCCGGGCCCCTGGCCTGTGTCACGCCTGCTGTGTCTCCGCCGCAGCCCACCCTGAGTGGCGCCTTGGAGCTGGGGGTGCCCAGGGCCCTGGCCCCCCAACCACCAGGTGTGGGGCTGTGGGGATAGATTTGGGCAGGTCGCCACATGAGGGCTGCTGGCAGGGAGGCCGTCTGGGGGTGGTTGCAGCCCCGAGACCCTCTGGTTGTCTGCNAACCGGCGCGCGGGCTGAGCTGCCCAGGATGGCGCAGGGGCGGCGGCGGCGGGCGGCCTGCGTGGGGCCCTAGTGCGGCGGGGCGGGCGCTCCCCACCCGGCGACGCGGCCATGGCCAAGGAGCGGCGGAAGGCCGTGCTCGAGCTGCTGCAGCGGCCGGGGAACGCGCGCTGCGCCGACTGCGGCGCCCCGGGTAGGTGCGGGCCGGCCGAGCGCGCCGGGGTGCTGTGGGCCCGCGTGGGTGCGGGCCCGGGCCGGGTGCCGGCCTGGATGCCAGCCCCGGGCCGGGGAGGGGTGCTGCGGCGCCCGCAGGGCTGGGGGGCGCGGGCCGCGGAGCCTGGCTCCTGCTCGGGTGGGGCGCGGGCCGGGATCCCGCCAGCCCCCGGCCCTGTCGCCGCCTCCCCTCCCCCAGGCTGCGTGTCTTGTCACCCGCCGGCAGCCACCGCCTTGCGAAACCTAGGGCTCCGCAAAGAAAGAGGAAATCCCGGCGGGAGCCCGGCAGCAGGGAGGGGATGGGTGAGCGGGGCCGCGGCTCCTCCGCGGGGATGGAGGGTCTGCCGGCGCCCCCACCTGCGGTGACGTCATGGTCCCTGTCTGCAGCCGCCCTCCGGCCTTGCGCTGAGAGCAGGGGAGGAAGCACCTGCCGCGGCCACGTGCACCCGCTGGGAAAGGGGTCGCCGGGCCCCCTCACCCCCAAGCCTCGCTGCCCAGGCCGGTGACCAGTTCAGGTGGGGCCCTGGGCAGGTGCCGTCTCCCAGCGCGCATCTCCTGGACTTCGCTCCTGGGTGGCGCCTGCTCTGGGGTGATTTCCTAGTCGCCGGAGCCCTGGGGCCAGTGTTCAGGGACTGGCAGGAAGAGAAAAGGCTTTGCTCTCAGGCCCCGGGGACCCTAGTGAGCTGGCCGCCCCTGGCGGGCTGTGGCTGCAGTGGGGGTGGGGCAGGAACAGCCCCCAGCAGCCAGGGCGGCCCTCCGCCTGCAGGGACACACTGGGTGCTCCTGGGGGCGCCTAGCCTGAGCCCCTCAGAGCAAGCAGAACAGCTGGAGCGGCTGAGCCCCCAGAGAGGAAGGTGGGGACACGGACTGTGGACATCGGCCAAGTAGGACCCACCGCCCGGCTCTTGGCCGCTGCTCTCCTCCCTCCCGCCGCCTCCAGGTGCCGGGAATCTGCTGGAGCGCCCCGAGGGGAAGCAGTGGCAGGCTTCCCTGGAGGGAAGGCTGAGGGCCTTCCCCCGGCCTCCCTCCCAGCCGGCTGCCCAGGGCCTGTGGCTGTGCGCGGGGCCTGCATCGCCGCTGCCTGCTGCCTGCCGCCTGCTGGGCCACCCCTGCCTTTCTCTCCCGGGCCTGTGTTTCCACTTGTCAGGAGGGCGAGCTGTGCCAGGGAGTGGTCTGGGGAGGAAGGCAGTCCGCACCGCCTCCTGCCAGGCCTGGTCTGAGGGGCCGGGCTGTGGGGCCAGCCTGCCCAGAGAAGCTTCTTGGGACACTGAGCCTCCCTGGCAGGAGGGAAAGGGGGCCTCCTTGGCGTGGTGGTCCTGTAGCCGCCCACTCGGCCGGGGGCACTCCTCCCCTGCCCCGCGGGCATAGGCGCTCGGGAGAGCCGCTGCCTGCTGCTGGGCCACAGCTCTGCCCTTCAGACCCGCCCCAGGGCCTCAGATCCTCTCCTCATCTGTTTGGCAGCCTGAGGAGCAGCCAGGACGTGGGCCCCTGTTTTACAGCTGGGGACACTGAGGCCTGGAGGCCTGGAGCTGACTCTGGGCGTGGGGCTTTGGGGGAGACCGCTGTCCGGGTGCCCGGGCCCCTGGCCTGTGTCACGCCTGCTGTGTCTCCGCCGCAGCCCACCCTGAGTGGCGCCTTGGAGCTGGGGGTGCCCAGGGCCCTGGCCCCCCAACCACCAGGTGTGGGGCTGTGGGGATAGATTTGGGCAGGTCGCCACATGAGGGCTGCTGGCAGGGAGGCCGTCTGGGGGTGGTTGCAGCCCCGAGACCCTCTGGTTGTCTGCCCCAGAGTGGGCGCCGCTGCCCTTGAACATGGGGCCTGGTCTGAGGCTCCCAGAGGCGCTTCTCACTGCAGGCCTGCATGGGGGGGTCTCTGTCCCGGAGGTGGGGATGCTGCACTTCTTTCCTCCGGGGTACCCGCCTCGTTGGTCGCCCACCAGGTGACCGTCTGGCCTCTGATGGGCAGGAAGGGCGAGGCCTCCACGCATTCCCTGGGCTGAGGTGTGCGTGGTCCTCCTGTGGGGCTTTGATGCCTGTCTCCTGGACCACCAGGTGAAACCAGTTCTGACTGGTGAGGTCTGGGCTTGTCAAGGAGCACTTTCTGGGAGTGTGGGTTGTGGGACGGTGGTGTGGAGACCCTGCTGGGGGCCTGGGCCTGGGGGCCGGGCCTCACGGCTCAGCTGGGACTGGAGCGTCTGCCTGCCTGATCTCAGAACAGGAGGTCCACACTCCACCCTGGGGGGCTTCAAGGCAGAGGTGACTTTTCAGACATTGCTGTGAAGCAGGGCAGGAGCACCCAGGCTGGGAGGGGCTCTGCAACATGGCTTGATTCGGGAGAGGGTCCTCTGACCCCGTGGCCAGCAGGGGGCTGCTGAGAAGTGGGCTGGGCAGATGGTCCCTGCTCCCTGGAGCCGCAGCCCACTTGGGCTTTAGGTCGCTGTTTTTTTCATTGTGGGGACGTACACGCAGAGTCACCCTTTCACTGGGCGCAGTTGCCGCTCGGCGGCGTTGTTATCCACGTGGTGCAGCCGTCGCCACCGTCTGTCTCTCAGTCTGTCTCGAGAGCTCTTTCCATCTTGCAAAATAGAGACGTGTCCAGTTAAACACTGCCTCCCTCCTCCCCCCAGCCTGCAGCCTTCCCTTGACGTCTGTGGATTCGACCCAGACCAGCAGGATCACACAGGCTCTGTCCTTCTGCGTCTGATGTATTTCACTGAGCACAACATCCTCAGCGTTTATCCTGCTGAATTTGGTGCCACGGTTTCCCGCCTTCTTTAAACAGTTGAGATGTCGTTGGCTGCAACATCGTATTAGTCAGGTGTGAACACAGTGATTTGATGCTTGTGCGTACTGAGAAACGGCCGCCACAAGAAGTCTAGCTAGCGGCCCTCACACAGCATCTTCTCCTCGTGGCAAGCGCCTTTCAGACCTGCTCTCAGCAGCTCCCGGGTGTCTGCTGCGCGCTGTCAGCTCCAGTCACCACGCTGTGCATTCCGTCCGTAGGCCTCGTCGAGTCTGTAACTGGAAGTTGGTACTTTCTGACCCCTTTCACCCAGCCCCACCTCTGACAACCTGTTCTCTCTCTCTGTGAGTGTGGGGGGTGGGGTTTAGCTTCTTAGCTTGCACGTGTTAATACAGCATTTGTCTTTCTCTGTCTGGTTTATTTCACTCAGTGTGATGCCCTCAGGATCCATCCACGTGGCCACGAATGGCAAGGCCTCGTTTCTGACGGCTGAACAGTATCCGTGTGTGGCGCGGCTTTATCCAGCCATCCATAGCTTCGCTGTGGTAGACGGTGCTGCAGTAAACACAGGGATACAGCTATCTTTATGAATTCATTTTCGTTTCCCTCAGTGAAATATCTAGAAGTGAAATTACTAGATTGTACGGAAGTCCTATTTTAACTTTCTGATGAACCTCCGTACTCTTCTGTCTGCGGGCCACCCAGATGTATCCTTATATCCATCGCTGCCCTTGTATCCTCGTCTTTGCAGGCTTCTTACCTCCCGTCTTTTTCTTGACGTCTCTTCTCAGGGGTGTGAGCTGACACCTCACTGTGGAGTCGACCTGCGTTCGCCTGGTGGTTAGTGGTGTGAGCGTCTCTCCACACACCACGCCATCTGCATCTCTTCTCTGGAACAATGTCTCCTCAGAGGCTTTGCCCACTTTTTAATTGACGTGTTGAGTCTTCTGTTGTTGGTTTGCTATCACATGAGTTCTTTGTGTATTTCTGGATGTATTTAGACCCATTGTTCAGTTCAGTCGCTCAGTCGTGTCCGACTCTTTGCGAACCCATGAATCCCAGCACGCCAGTCCTCCCTGTTCATCACCATCTCTCGGAGTTCACTCAGACTCATATCTATCGAGTCCGTGATGCCATCCAGCCATCTCATCCTCGGTCGTCCCCTTCTCCTCTTGCCCCCAATCCCTCCCAGCATCAGAGTCTTTTCCAATGAGTCAACTCTTCGCATGAGGTGGCCAAAGTTCTGGAGTTTCAGCTTTAGCATCATTCCTTCCAAAGAAATCCCAGGGTTGATCTCCTTCAGAATGGACTGGTTGGATTTCCTTGCAGTCCAAGGGACTCTCAAGAGTCTTCTCCAACACCACAGTTCAAAAGCATCAATTCTTCGGCGCTCAGCCTTCTTCACAGTCCAACTCTCACATCCATACATGACCACAGGAAAAACCATAGCCTTGACGAGACGGACCTTAGTCAGCAAAGTAATGTCTCTGCTTTTGAATATGCTATCTAGGTTGGTCATAACTTTTCTTCCAAGGAGTAAGCATCTTTTAATTTCATGGTTGCAGTCACCGTCTGCAGTGATTTTGGAGCCCAAGAAAATAAAGTCTGACACTGTTTCCACTGTTTCCCCATCTATTTCCCATGAAGTGATGGGACCGGATACCATGATCTTCATTTTCTGAATGTT
>SJYW01005650.1:54441-79553 GCA_006410735.1 Raphicerus campestris
TTCTGTTCTTTTCCTCTATTTCTTTGCATTGATCGCTGAAGAAGGCTTTCTTATCTCTTCTTGCTATTCTTTGGAACTCTGCATTCAGATGCTTATATCTTTCCTTTTCTCCTTGGCTTTTCACTTTTCTTCTTTTCACAGCTATTTGTAAGGCCTCCCCAGACAGCCATTTTGCTTTTTTGCATTTCTTTTCCATGGGGATGGTCTTGATCCCTGTCTCCTGTACAATGTCACAAACCTCATTCCATGGTTCATCAGGCACTCTATCTATTATATCTAGGCCCTTAAATCTATTTCTCACTTCCACTGTATAATCATAAGGGATTTGATTTAGGTCATACCTGAATGGTCTAGTGGTTTTCCCTGCTTTCTTCAATTTAAGTCTGAATTTGGCAATAAGGAGTTCATGATCTGAGCCACAGTCAGCTCCTGGTTTTGTTTCTGTTGACTGTATAGAGCTTCTTTGGCTGCATAGAATATAATCAATCTGATTTTGCTGTTGACCATCTGGTGATTTCCATGTGTAGAGTCTTCTCTTGTGTTGTTGGAAGAGGGTGTTTGCTATGACCAGTGTATTTTCTTGGCAAAACTCTATTAGTCTTTTCCCTGCTTCATTCCATACTCCAAGGCCAAATTTGCCGGTTACTCCAGGTGTTTCTTGACTTCTTACGTTTGCATTCCAGTCCACTATAATGAAAAGGACAACTTTTTTGGGTGTTAGTTCTAAAAGGTCTTGTAGGTCTTCATAAAACCGTTCAACTTCAGCTTCTTCAGTGTTATTAGTTGGGGCATAAGACTTGGATAACTGTGATACTGAATGGTTTGCCTTGGAGACAAACAGAGATCATTCTATCGTTTTTGAGATTGCATCCCAGTACTACATTTCGGACTCTTTTGTTGACCATGATGGCTACTCCATTTCTTCTGAGGGATTACTGCCTGCAGTGGTAGATATAATGGTCATCTGAGTTAAATTCACCCATTCCAGTCCATTTTAGTTTGCTGATTCCTAGAATGTCGACGTTCACTCTTGCCATCTCCTATTTGACCACTTCCAATTTGCCTTGATTCATGGACCTGACATTCCAGGTTCCTATGCAGTATTGCTCTTTACAGCATCGGATCTTGCTTCTATCACCAGTCACAGCCACAGCTGGGTATTGTTTTTGTTTTGGCTCCATCACTTCATTCTTTCTGGAGTTATTTCTCCACTGATCTCCAGTGGTATATTGGGCACCTAATGACCTGGGGAGTTCCTCTTTTGGTATCCTGTCATTTTGCCTTTTCATACTGTTCATGGGGTTCTCAAGGCAAGAATACTGAAGTGGTTTGCCATTCCCTTCTCCAGTGGACCACATTCTATCAGCCCTCTCCATCATGACCTGCCCGTCTTGGGTTTCCCCACAGGCATGGCTTGGTTTCATTGAGTTATACAAGGCTGTGGTCCTAATATGATTAGATTGACTAGTTTCTGTGAGTATGGTTTCAGTGTGTCTGCTTTCTGATGCCCTCTTGCAACACCTACCATCTTACTTGTGTTTCTCTTACCTTGGGCGTGGGGTATCTCTTCACAGCTGCTCCAGCAAAGCACAGCTGCTGTTTCTTACCTTGGACGAGGGGTATCTCCTTACCACCACTCTTCCTGACCCTCAACGTGGGATCGCTCCTCTAGGCCCTCCTGCGCCTGCACAGCCACCACTCCTCGGGATGTTCCTCCCAGCTGCCGCCCCTGGCCTCGGGCTCAGGGTGGCTCCTCAGGGTCACCGCCCCTGGCCTCAGGCGCAAGGTGGCTTCCCCCCGGCCACCCCTTACCTCGGACGTGGGGTGTCTCCTCCCGTCCGCCCCTGGCCTCGGGCTCGGGGTGGCTCCTCAGGGTCACCGCCCCTGGCCTTGGATGTGGGGTGTCTCCTCCCGGCTGCCCCTGACCTCGGACGCAGGGTAGTCCCTCCCAGCCACCGCCTCTGGCCTCGGGCTCGGGGTGGCTCCTCAAGGTCACCGCCCCTGGCCTCGGACGCGGGGTGTCTCCTTCCGGCTGCCCCTGACCTTGGACGCAGGGTAGTCCCTCCCGGCCGCCACCTCTGGCCTCAGGCTCGGGGTGGCTCCTCAGGGTCACCGCCCCTGGCCTCGGACGCGGGGTGTCTCCTCCCGGCTGCCCCTGACCTCGGACGCAGGGTAGTCCCTCCCGGCCGCCGCCTCTGGCCTCGGATGCGGGGTGTCTCTTCCTGGCTGCCCCTGACCTTGGACGCAGGGTAGCTCCTCCCGGCTGCCCCTGACCTCGGACGCGGGGTGTCTCCTCCCGCCGCCCCTGACCTCGGATGCAAGATAGCTCCTCCCGGCCGCCCCTGACCTTGGACCCGTTGTTGGGTACACGATCTACAGATCCTTCCTCCCCTGGCAGCCTTTTTATTCTGCTGGCGCCCTCACTTGCAGACTTCAGTCCGCGTCTAGCTTTGCTTCTCTGCCTTTGCTTCTGGTGTCAGAGCCCAGACTCATCGCCAGGACTGGCGTCAGGCTCGCTGCCCGCACTCCTCTGGGAGTACTGTGGCTCCAGGCCCTGCGCTCGAGTCTTTAGTCCATTCTGAGCTGATTTTTTGTAAGACAGTGGTCCCAGTTCATTGTTTTGCCCATGGATGTCCAGCTTTCCTGTTGATTGAAAACACCGTCCATTTTCCTTTGTATAGTCTTGGTTCGTGTGTTGTACATCAATTGACCACATCGGTGTGGGCTGATGTCTAAGCTCTGCGTTCTGTTCCATTGATGTGTGCGTCTGGGTTTATGCTAACGCTATACTTTTGCTACTTTCTTGATTACGATGGCTTTGTGACGTAGTTTAAATCAGGAACTGTGATGCCTCCCGCTTTGTTCCTCCTGCTAAAGGCTGCTTTGGCTATTAGGACTTTGAGGTTCATAAACCTGTTAGGATGGCTTGTTCTGTGGCGCCACTGGAATCCTGGCAGGTTTCTGTAGATGCCTACTCTGACATTGCGCATGGCTTTGGGGAGTGTGGACGTTCCAGCGTCCGCTCTCCCGTGCATGAGTGCAGCGCATCTCCATCCGCCTGTGTCTCCGGTCTCTGGCTTCAGTGCCTTGCAGTTTTCAGTATGCGTGTCTTTCACCTCCTTGCCTAACCCTATCCCTCGGTGTGCTGTTCTCTGATGCAACTGTAAATGTGTTGTCATCTCACTTTCTCTCTGATATTTTTCTTGGTTTGGCTTTGTTTTGGGCCGTGCTGGGCGCTTGTCGCCGCGTGGGCTTTTCTCTGGTTGCGGCGAGCGGGCTCTGTGTCTGGTTGCGAGTGTGGGCGTCTCTTGTGCAGAGCAGGCTCCAGGGCACAGGGCCTTCAGTGGCGGCGTCTCCGGGCTCTAGGGCACAGGCTCAGTGGCCGTGGCGCAGGCTGGTCTCTTCATGGCGCGCGGGGTCTTCCTCCCGGGTCAGTGGCCGTGGCGCAGGCTGGTCCCTGCACGGCGCGCGGGGTCTTCCTGGGTCAGTGGCCGTGGCGCAGGCTGGTCCCTGCATGGCGCACGGGGTCTTCCCGGGTCAGTGGCCGTGGCGCAGGCTGGCCTCTGCACGGCGCAGGGGCTCTTCCCTGGGTCGGGGCTTGAACTTGTGTCCCCTGTCTTGGCAGGTGGAGTCTTTGCCGCTGAGCCGCCAGGGAAGCCTCTAATTATCTGTGTGTTGGTGGTGTTTAGTGTAAAGGAACACGGTAAATTGTTGTTTATTGATTTCTATCCTGCAGTCTGCTGAATTCGTGGAATAGTTCTAACAGCCTCTCCATAGAGGCTTAGTTTTCCACGTATTATACATTGTCATCTGCAAACAACCACAGTTTTACTTTCTCCTTTCTTGCTTGGGTTCCATTTATTTCTTTTTCTTGCCTGTTTGCTCTGGCTAAGCGTTCCAATACTTTGTTGAATGACAGTGGCGAGCCTGGGCACCCTTGACCTGTTCCTGGTCTTGGAGGAAAGGCTTTCCGCTTTGCTCGCTGAATGTGTCATCGGCTCACGCGGCCTTTGCTGCTGAGGCGCAGTCCCTCTGCTCACTCCTGAGAGCTTTTCCATAAGTGGATATTGAATCTTGGCAGATGCGTTTTCTACGTCTGTTGAAAGGATCGTGATTTTCGTTCCTCATCCTTTCGTTTCTATCCTCTTCGCTGTATCACGTCGATTCTTTTGCTGATTTTCGTTCCTCATCTGCTGTATCACGTCGACTCTTTTGCTGATTTTTGTCCCTCATCTGCTGTATCACGTCGATTCTTTTGCTGATTTTCGTCCCTCATCTGCTGTATCACGTCGATTCTTTGGCTTCCCTGGTGGCTCAGTTGGTAAAGAATCTGCCTGCAATGCAGTGGACAGAGGAGACTCGTGTTTGATCCCTGGTTTAGGAAGATCCCTGGAGGAGGAAATGCTAACCCACTCCAGTGTTCTTGCCTGGAAAGCCCCATGGACAGAGGAGCCTGGTGGGATACAGTCCATGGGGTCTCAAAGAGTCAGACACAATTCAGTGGCTAACCCACCACCATTGATTGATTTCGGACTATTGAACCATCCTTGCATCCCTTGTGAGAGTTGGTCTATAAAGAAAGCTGAGTGCCGAAGAATAGATGCTTTTGAACTGTGGTGTTGGAGAAGACTCTTGAGAGTCCCTTGGACTGCAGGGAGATCCAACCAGTCCGTCCTAAAGGAGATCAGTCCTGAATGTTCATTGGAAGGACTGATGCTGAAGCTGAAACTCCAGTACTTTGGCCACCTGATGCGAAGAGCTGACTCTTTGGAACAGACCCTGATGCTGGGAAAGGTTGAAGGCAGGAGGAGAAGGGGGCGACAGAGGATGAGATGATTGGATGGCATCACCAACTCGATGGACATGAGTTTTAGCAAGCTCTGGGAGTCGGTGACGGACAGGGAAGCCTGGTGTGTTGCAGTCCATGGGGTCGCAAAAAGTCAGACACGGCTGAGTGACTGAACTGAACTTGCATCCCTAGAATAAATCTCAACTGATGATGGTATATGATCCTTCTAATGCATTGTTGAATTTAGTTTGATAACAGCTTATTGAGGATTTTGTATCAGGGATATTGGCCTGTGATTTCCTTTTTGTGTATCTTTATACAGAAAACCAGGTATCTATCTGATTTTGGTATCAGGGGTAATGTTGGCCTTGTACAGTGAGTTTCAAAGTGTTCCCTCCTGTTTCTGGAAGAGTTTGAGAAAGACTGGTATTAATTATTTTTTAAATGTTTGGAAGAAGTCACCAGTGAGGCTGTCTGTCTTGCACTTTGGGTTGCTGGGAGGTTTTTTGATTCTGAACTTGGTATCCTTACTAGTTATTGGCCTGTTCGGATTTGCTGTTTCTTCATGATTCAGTCTTGGCAGGTTGCATGTTTCTAGGAAATAATCAGTATCTTCCAAGTTGTCCAATTTCTTGATTTCTAGTTTCATACTACTGTGGTTAGAAAAGACACTTGATGCGATTTCGGCCTTCTCAAATTAGCCCTGTTTTCTGGCCTAACGTGTGATTGATCCTGGGGAATGCCCGTGTGCACTCAGGGAGGATGTGTCCTCTCTGTGGCTTCTGGACGGAATTTCCTCCGTGTGTTGTCCAAAGCCAGAGTTTCCTGATTGGTTTTCTGTCTGGATAATCTAACCACTGGTGAACGTGGGTTTTAATGTCCCCTCCTCTTGTTGTATTGCTGTCTTTTTCTCCCTTTACGTCTGTTGACATTTGCTTTACATTTTTGGGTGTTCCTATGTTGGGTACCTCAGTTCAGTTCAGTTACTCAGTCGTGTCCAACTCTTTGCGACCCATGGACTGCAGCACGCCAGGCCTCCCTGTCCACCCCCAACTCCCGGAGCTTCTCAAACTCATGTCCATCGAGTCAATGATGCCATCCAGCCAAATCCTTTGGGTGCAATATTTGTAAATACTCACACCGCCTTGCTGGGTTGACCTCTTTATGTAACGTCCTTCTTTGTCTCTCATTGCAATACTTGTCTCAAAGTCTTTTTTTCTGAGTATTTTTTTCCTAAGCACAGCTCTTCCAGCTTTCTTTAGATTTCCATCTTTTCCATTTTAAGTCAGATCATACTCCATTGCACGGATGGACTGTTTCACTTGTGCGTTCTTCCATCGATGGTGCTTGGGCTGCATCCACGTTTCAGCTGTCGTGGACAAAGCCACTGTCGACGCGGGTGAACAGACTTCTCAGGAGCCTGCTCTCAGTTCTGAGTCTGCATGTGGAAGAGGGCTTGCTGGGCCACGTGGTCGGTTCTTTTCACTCTTTTGAGTGATCTTTGCTGCTTTCCAGACGGCTGCAGTGTTTTTATGCCCGCCAGCAGCGCACGTGGGTCTGACTCCCCCAATCCTCGCCGTCTCCTGTTTCGGTTTGGGGGGCAGCAGTTGTCCTCATGGGTGTGAGATGCTGTCTCACTGTGGTCCTGATTTGCATTTTCTTCATCATTCATCATGGTGAGGATCTTTTCATGTGCTGAGTGGCCATTTATATATCTTCTTTGGAGAAACATCTTTTTAAATCCTTTGCCCACTTAGAAATTGGATTGTTGTTTTCTTGTTGTTGAGTTTTGGGAGTTCTCTGTATATTGTGGATATTAATCTCTTATCAGATATATTATTTGCAAATATTTTCTATGTTTCTGTGGTTTGGCTTTTTACTTGGTAGATAGTATATTTTGATGCACAAAATTTAAAATATTTTCATGAGGGAATTCCATGGCAGGCCAGTGGTTAGGACTGAGCGCTCTCACTGCTGAGGGCCAGGGTTCAGGCCCTAGTCAGGGAATTAAGATTCCACAAAGCCATATGGCATGACCAAAAGCAAGCCTTTTTAATTTTCATGAAATCCAGTTTGCTTACTTTTTTCTTTTCTTGCCTTTGCCCTTTGGTGTCACATCCAAGAAAGCATTTTCAAACCTGGCGTCACGAAGGTGTGCCCGTGTTTTCTTCTCAGAGTTTTGTTCCTGTAGGTCTCACACTTAGACCCCTGGTCTGTTTTGAGTTGATATTTGCATCTGGTGTGAGTCAGGGTCCAGCTCTGTTCTGCATGTGATAGCCAACATTCCAGCACTGTTTCTTGAGCAGACAGTTTTTCCCATTGATCTTGGCACCTTTGTCAAAAACTAATTTGGCCATATGTGTGAGGGTTTATTCCTGGGCTCTCTATTCTGTTCTGCTGGTCTCTGCCTACTTTTATGCCAATGTGTTTTGATTATGATTTGATTGCTGTAGCTTTGGAGGTCCCTTCAGATTGCATATGAATTTTAGGATGGGTTTTTCTATTTCGGCAAAAAAAATTTTTTTGGAATTTTGATAAATATCACATTGACTTTTCAGATCATTTTGGGCAATGTTAGCATTTTAACAATATGAAGTTTGCAATCCATGGATGTATGATATGTTTTCTTTTTATTTATTTCTTCTTTATATTCTTTCAGGAATGTTAGGTTGTACAAGTCTTTCTCCTCCTTGGTTAAGAAAATTCTTAAGTGCTTTATTCTTTTTGGTGCTAATGTAAACGGCATTACTTTTGTAGTTTCCTTTTAAAATTGCTATGTGTGTATATGGTGTGTGTGTGTGTANTTTGGAACAGACCCTGATGCTGGGAAAGGTTGAAGGCAGGAGGAGAAGGGGGCGACAGAGGATGAGATGATTGGATGGCATCACCAACTCGATGGACATGAGTTTTAGCAAGCTCTGGGAGTCGGTGACGGACAGGGAAGCCTGGTGTGTTGCAGTCCATGGGGTCGCAAAAAGTCAGACACGGCTGAGTGACTGAACTGAACTTGCATCCCTAGAATAAATCTCAACTGATGATGGTATATGATCCTTCTAATGCATTGTTGAATTTAGTTTGATAACAGCTTATTGAGGATTTTGTATCAGGGATATTGGCCTGTGATTTCCTTTTTGTGTATCTTTATACAGAAAACCAGGTATCTATCTGATTTTGGTATCAGGGGTAATGTTGGCCTTGTACAGTGAGTTTCAAAGTGTTCCCTCCTGTTTCTGGAAGAGTTTGAGAAAGACTGGTATTAATTATTTTTTAAATGTTTGGAAGAAGTCACCAGTGAGGCTGTCTGTCTTGCACTTTGGGTTGCTGGGAGGTTTTTTGATTCTGAACTTGGTATCCTTACTAGTTATTGGCCTGTTCGGATTTGCTGTTTCTTCATGATTCAGTCTTGGCAGGTTGCATGTTTCTAGGAAATAATCAGTATCTTCCAAGTTGTCCAATTTCTTGATTTCTAGTTTCATACTACTGTGGTTAGAAAAGACACTTGATGCGATTTCGGCCTTCTCAAATTAGCCCTGTTTTCTGGCCTAACGTGTGATTGATCCTGGGGAATGCCCGTGTGCACTCAGGGAGGATGTGTCCTCTCTGTGGCTTCTGGACGGAATTTCCTCCGTGTGTTGTCCAAAGCCAGAGTTTCCTGATTGGTTTTCTGTCTGGATAATCTAACCACTGGTGAACGTGGGTTTTAATGTCCCCTCCTCTTGTTGTATTGCTGTCTTTTTCTCCCTTTACGTCTGTTGACATTTGCTTTACATTTTTGGGTGTTCCTATGTTGGGTACCTCAGTTCAGTTCAGTTACTCAGTCGTGTCCAACTCTTTGCGACCCATGGACTGCAGCACGCCAGGCCTCCCTGTCCACCCCCAACTCCCGGAGCTTCTCAAACTCATGTCCATCGAGTCAATGATGCCATCCAGCCAAATCCTTTGGGTGCAATATTTGTAAATACTCACACCGCCTTGCTGGGTTGACCTCTTTATGTAACGTCCTTCTTTGTCTCTCATTGCAATACTTGTCTCAAAGTCTTTTTTTCTGAGTATTTTTTTCCTAAGCACAGCTCTTCCAGCTTTCTTTAGATTTCCATCTTTTCCATTTTAAGTCAGATCATACTCCATTGCACGGATGGACTGTTTCACTTGTGCGTTCTTCCATCGATGGTGCTTGGGCTGCATCCACGTTTCAGCTGTCGTGGACAAAGCCACTGTCGACGCGGGTGAACAGACTTCTCAGGAGCCTGCTCTCAGTTCTGAGTCTGCATGTGGAAGAGGGCTTGCTGGGCCACGTGGTCGGTTCTTTTCACTCTTTTGAGTGATCTTTGCTGCTTTCCAGACGGCTGCAGTGTTTTTATGCCCGCCAGCAGCGCACGTGGGTCTGACTCCCCCAATCCTCGCCGTCTCCTGTTTCGGTTTGGGGGGCAGCAGTTGTCCTCATGGGTGTGAGATGCTGTCTCACTGTGGTCCTGATTTGCATTTTCTTCATCATTCATCATGGTGAGGATCTTTTCATGTGCTGAGTGGCCATTTATATATCTTCTTTGGAGAAACATCTTTTTAAATCCTTTGCCCACTTAGAAATTGGATTGTTGTTTTCTTGTTGTTGAGTTTTGGGAGTTCTCTGTATATTGTGGATATTAATCTCTTATCAGATATATTATTTGCAAATATTTTCTATGTTTCTGTGGTTTGGCTTTTTACTTGGTAGATAGTATATTTTGATGCACAAAATTTAAAATATTTTCATGAGGGAATTCCATGGCAGGCCAGTGGTTAGGACTGAGCGCTCTCACTGCTGAGGGCCAGGGTTCAGGCCCTAGTCAGGGAATTAAGATTCCACAAAGCCATATGGCATGACCAAAAGCAAGCCTTTTTAATTTTCATGAAATCCAGTTTGCTTACTTTTTTCTTTTCTTGCCTTTGCCCTTTGGTGTCACATCCAAGAAAGCATTTTCAAACCTGGCGTCACGAAGGTGTGCCCGTGTTTTCTTCTCAGAGTTTTGTTCCTGTAGGTCTCACACTTAGACCCCTGGTCTGTTTTGAGTTGATATTTGCATCTGGTGTGAGTCAGGGTCCAGCTCTGTTCTGCATGTGATAGCCAACATTCCAGCACTGTTTCTTGAGCAGACAGTTTTTCCCATTGATCTTGGCACCTTTGTCAAAAACTAATTTGGCCATATGTGTGAGGGTTTATTCCTGGGCTCTCTATTCTGTTCTGCTGGTCTCTGCCTACTTTTATGCCAATGTGTTTTGATTATGATTTGATTGCTGTAGCTTTGGAGGTCCCTTCAGATTGCATATGAATTTTAGGATGGGTTTTTCTATTTCGGCAAAAAAAATTTTTTTGGAATTTTGATAAATATCACATTGACTTTTCAGATCATTTTGGGCAATGTTAGCATTTTAACAATATGAAGTTTGCAATCCATGGATGTATGATATGTTTTCTTTTTATTTATTTCTTCTTTATATTCTTTCAGGAATGTTAGGTTGTACAAGTCTTTCTCCTCCTTGGTTAAGAAAATTCTTAAGTGCTTTATTCTTTTTGGTGCTAATGTAAACGGCATTACTTTTGTAGTTTCCTTTTAAAATTGCTATGTGTGTATATGGTGTGTGTGTGTGTACATACTTACACACACGTTCAGTTGATTTCTTGCCTGTAAACTGTGAATCCTTTTAGTCTTGGCGGCTTTTTGGTGGCACCTCCATGCGTCTCTGTGGATGGGGCCGTTTTGGCGGCAGATGAGATGGCTCTGCTTTCACTTCTCCTCTCCAGGGTGGACGGCTCTCTCTGCTTCTTGCCTGCCCCTCCGGCTGGAGGCCCCAGCCCTGCCGAGCGCAGTGGAGCAGCGCCCTCTTTGGTTTCTCTGCGTGTCTCGTGTTTTGTGGAACACTGCCGTTTGACTCTAATAACACGGAGACTCTGGGGTGGGTGGCCACTGGTGGGCTCAGAGCTAAAGCTGAGTGGAACCGATGCCACTGATGTGCAGACCGCCCCTCGAAGCTGTCCGGCTCCCGCAGGCTCCAGAGCTCAGGACCAGTTCTGTCGTCCTAATCTTGGGCGCCGTGGCTCTCCAGGTGGAGAGACTCCGGGTGCTCCCTGCCCCACCAGCTTCCCAGAATCTTGTCCAGAATGGGCCCTCCACCGCAGCTGTCCAGGACAGTGTGTAGGCCCGGAGGTGGCCTGCAGGGTGCCAGCCTCTCCTGGCCCACGGCAGCCCCGCCCAGAGCCAGGGTCGGCTGGGGCTGACCTTGGATCTGCCCCAGAGCCAGCGCTGCCCTGCCCGTGTGTGAGTGTCGGGGCACCCTGCCCTGCGCCTTGCTTGAGCTCTGCGCTCTCGTGGGGGGTGGCTGGTGGGCAGGTGGCCCCGTGCAGAGGCCAGACGGGCCGGTGGTGCGGCAGCCCCTCCTTCCTGGGGGTCGGGAAGATTCTGGCTGCTGGAATGTGGAGGACGAGCTTTCAGACTGTTGGAGCCGCTGCCCAGCCGGCCCTGTCGAGGCTGCTGCAGGGAGCGGGCAGCGGCTCTGGGGCGGCAGGGGAGCTTGGGCTCACCTCAGTTAAGGGCCGGCCTGGGGTGGGCTCAGTGGGGAGCAGCCTGAGCCATGTTGGGGGCCTGGGGGAGGGGACCTGGGGGACAGTGAGCCCAGGTTGCGCCTCATGGGGTCCCAGCCAGCAGAGCATTCGAGGGACCACGGGGGGTCCCCACTGTTATGGAGGGGCAACTTGGGGTCACCAGTTGGTGGGGCCCGGGATGGTGGGAGCTGCCCTGTGGAGGGAGCAGGGCCCCCGTGCTGTGACCAGCACCCCCAGAGGAGGCGGCGCTCAAGGTGCTTTTGTCGGGGGGGGGGGGCAGCTCTGATGAGGGGCCAGATGCCCCCGCCTGTGTGCGGCCCCAGGTTAACTGGCGTGCCTTTTTGGGCTGGGCTTCCCCGGCCTGTGGCCCCCCAGCACAGGCCTTGGTGAGAGTGGGCGGCATTGGGCAACAGGGGGTGTGGAGCCTTGGCCAGGTGGCGGTCAGCACGGAGCCCCTGGGTGGGGTGAGTGGCCTCAGTGCCGGGAGCGGGTGGGTGTGGCCAGGCCTGGGGCCCCTGGATGGGGTGGGTGGCCTCAGTGCCAGGAGCGTGTGGGTGTGGCCTGGGGGCCCCTGGGTGGGGTGGGTGGCCTCAGTGCCAGGAGCGTGTGGGTGCAGCCGGGCCTGGGGCGCTCACGGGGGGAGGCTGTTGCTGTGGTGTGACCTGTGGACAGGTGGTACTGTGACGGCCAGGGTTGCCCGGTCACGGGGGTGCGGCTCCTCCCGAAGCAGGAACCCGCCAGGCCCGCGAGCCTCGCTTGTTGCAGGAAGTGGNGGAGGCTGTTGCTGTGGTGTGACCTGTGGACAGGTGGTACTGTGACGGCCAGGGTTGCCCGGTCACGGGGGTGCGGCTCCTCCCGAAGCAGGAACCCGCCAGGCCCGCGAGCCTCGCTTGTTGCAGGAAGTGGAGAGGCCGTGTGCCCAGCGCTGGGACGCGGGCTCGGAGGTGCCCGTGGTGCAGGACTGAGTGGTGGGGGGACCGTCAAAGCCTGGAGACGCTGGGTGTGCCGGCGGCTCAGGTGTGGGCAGAAGGGCCGGGAGGGGCTGCGGGAAGAGGGGGAGCCGTCCGGGCGCTGGGGACGCGGGCAGCAGATGGACTGGATATGCCTGGCACTCTCGGAGTTTCTGGAGCCAAGAGGGCCGGGCTGTGGGTGGCAGAGCCGGCCAAAGCTGCTTCCCTGTTCGCGCTCCTTCACCTTCAATGCGGCGAGAGTCACGTGAGTCAGAGCTGACCGTGGAAAGGGAAGAATTCACGGCCTTTAGAACGTCCCCTGGTTGCGTGACTACCGCCTGCGTCGAGCTCAGATCTTAGAGCCAAGAGACCAGATGAGAAGCTGGAGGGCCCCTGGTGGGATGTGCGTAGCCTGCGGGGGGCTGTGGGCAGGGGACCCACGGCGGTGCCTGGTCCAGGAGGGCTGGGCTCGGTGCCAGGGAGGCCAGGGTCTCAGAGGGTACCCAGTGGTGCGGCTGGGAGGCGAGGAAGCCCTCGGGCCTGAGAGGGACTCTGACCACTGGGTCTGGCCGCTGCCGGGAGCGATCCGAGAGAGAAGGGAGTGGGGCCCATGAGGGGAGGCCACGCCAGGCCCGGGTCCACTGCTTGCCTCTCCAGGGACTGGGTGGGAGGAGAGGAGGTGTGGCCACAGACAGGCACTGAGCACCTGCTGGATGCAGCGCCATCTTTAGTGACGGAGCACCGTCCTCCCAGAGCTTGGGAGGGTTCCTGCTCAGGGGACGTGGGCTCCCCGCAAGGGCCCGCCACGCCTCGTCCTCATGCCCCAGGCCTGCTGGCCTTCCAGCCTGGCTTCCTCGTTTCCTGCGGGGGGCCGTGCTTTGGCAGAGAGGGCGCGCTCCTGGGAGGGTGGAGGGCACGGTGGCTGTGCGGGGTGGGCGGGCCCCGGGGGCAGCCTGCTCAGGGCCGTGGGAAGGCACTTCCTGGGCC
Organism: Raphicerus campestris; assembly: GCA_006410735.1. Classification (NCBI taxonomy): domain Eukaryota; kingdom Metazoa; phylum Chordata; class Mammalia; order Artiodactyla; family Bovidae; genus Raphicerus; species Raphicerus campestris. Next base: position 67,748 of record SJYW01005650.1, read on the forward strand.
CTCGGTGGTAGCCAGGTGACGCTCACGGGGCGCGCCCCTGCAGATGCGTGCTGTCCGCGGGCCCATGAGCCGGTGGAGGGCAGTCGTGGGCGGGGCTCTTCTGTGCAGGAGCCCCAGCTCTGGAGGGCATCTGGGGCTCCCTGATGCCCAGCGTTCCCTCCCACTGCTCCCCGGGAGGCTCAGAGCTGGGGGCCTGGCGTTCTTCTCCCTCCCCAAGCCCTCTGTGTTGGCGCTGGAGTCCCCACACGCCTGGGGGCCCAGGACCTTGGAAGCCTGGCACGGGCAGGCTCTTGCCACCAGAGCACCTTCCTGGGTCCCAGTGGGGGCCTTGTGGTGGGGCGTGTCCCTGTACCCCCCTCCCAGTGCCCGTTGGGGGCCAGCAGGTGGTCATGGAGGCCTGGGGGCATAGCTGAGCGGGGCCTGGCAGCACAGGGGCTGTGCCCGGACTGCTCTGGCTGGAGAATCCCCTGGGGTTCCACCCAGAGAACTGACGTGGTGTCTCTGGGCCCTGCAGGCAGGGGTGCAGTCGGGGGATGTGGGCAGTGGACAGGAAGTGGGTGTGGGGAGGATGGGCCTGCTCACGGCCCTTCTGAGCTGGCTGAGGCCTCGGGTCCAGGCCGCCCCCACGCCGGCTCTGCTTGGCACCCGCCGATGTGCAGGGGCGAGGCCAGGGAGGGGCTCCCGGCGGCCTGTCCCTGGGCCCGCACTCCCCCCAGCCCGCCACCCCAGCTGCAGCAGGAGCCCCTTCCGCAGCCACCGCGCTGTCAGTGGCCGGAGGCCCTTATCAGGGGTTGGGGTTTGGCCATGCCCAAGCCCCAGCCCCAGCCCCTAGTCCCCAGCCCCAGCCCCCAGCGGAGAGCCTGCAGAGGCCGGGCTGAGGCCATCGTGGAGAGGAGGCAGTCTTCCTCCTGAAGCTGTCTGTCCCGCCTGCTCTGAGAGTGGGGCGGAGCCCCGGCTCCCGGCTTCCAGTCTCTCCCCTGAGGCCCTCAGGGGGAAGCTAGCGTGACAAGGGGTTCCTGGGATGATGGGGGGCTGGTCCTTTGTGGAGGCAGCTGGGACCCCTGCTCAGGGCCCTCAGACCCTGTGAACCTGGTGTCCTGTCCCCTCCCATCGCTCCAGCGAGGAAGTGAAGCCCAGAAAGGGGGGTGGGTGTGCAGGCTTGTGGGCCGGGGTCCAGTGCCCCCGTCTCAGGGGAGACCCCCCTGATGGCTGGCCTTGTCTTGCAGATCCTGACTGGGCCTCGTACACCCTGGGGGTGTTCATCTGTCTGAGCTGCTCTGGGATTCACCGGAACATCCCCCACGTCAGCAAGGTCAAGTCTGTGCGCCTGGACACCTGGGAGGATGTGCAAGTGGAGGTAGGGCTGGGGTGGGGCCCGGGGGGTCCTGCCCGCTGCCATGCGGCCTCAGACCCGGCCCACAGCCCAGCCCGTGCAGGCCCCTGCCTGCCTGGTGCCCCTTGTGGTCAAGGCATCGTGGGTAACTCACACAGAGTCACAGAAGGTGACGGAAGCCAAGCCCTTGACCTGCTGTCTACCCACAGAGTCCTGGGCCCACCCCGGCCTCCGTGCCAACTCAGAGTCCACACGAACCTAAGTGAGGCCACCTGTGCATGTGGACACACTCCAGGTGGCTGGAAGCGTCCCCACCCTAGGGCCAGACGGGAGGGCGAGGCCGCCGCAACACGAGCCTGCAGTGCGTGCTCCTCGTGAGGAGGGAGACAGGGAGGTCCCGGGGGGCTGGGCTGGGCTGGGGGTGAGGGGCTCCAGCCTCTTCTGCTCCTCGCTCCCATCGTGGCCTCGAGGGGCTGGCGGGGCTGGGCCTGCAAGGTACTGGTGAGTCCTGGGCTGGAGGCCATGAGCCAGGCCAGCTCCTGAGAGGCCCAAGGTGTGGAGAGCCGGGCACAGGGCAACCTGGTCTGTGCGTTTTGCTTCACGTTTTCCCCTGAACTTTATTTTTCTATAGCATGTGCTTTAAAGCAGCTTTACTGAAATGCGACGCACATGCTGTGCGACTCGCTCTCTTAAGGGCACGCCGGCGGTTCTTGGCGCGCTCGCCGAGTCGTGCAGGTGTCCCCTCCGTCAGCTTCAGAGCATCCCCATCACTGCAGGTGGACCCTGGCCCTCCACTGCAGCCGCCCCGGCCTGAGTGCCCCCCATGTGCTTCCCCCTTATGAGGCCGGGGACACCCACCATGCGGCTGGACCCCAGTCACGTTGGCGTGCACAGCCCCGGGAGTGCGGGGGCCCTGCTGAGGCTCGCTGTGCTCACGGGGTGCAGGGGCATCCTTCTCAGACAGCCCCTGGGCCAACGGATGGCCCCACGGATGCATTGTCTCGCCGGGGCAGCAAGGCGGCCTCCATTCCTGGCGGGGAAGTCGGAAGGCTCTGACTGTAACTTCAAGGATTCTGCCAGGCTTTCCTTCCTGGCCACGCTCGCAGGGCTCTGCCTGGCAGCCTCACTCAGGCCCTTCCCTGCCCTTCCCCGCCTTGGGGGCTGTTGCAGAACCAGGTGTGACCTCCGGGCCCCAGGTTGGGCCGCCCGCTGTCACTGGCGTGGGTTGCTTCCGTTTTGTGGGGGTTTCACAGAGGCAAGTTCACCGCCCCCAGAGACAGTAGCTGAAGACATTTCTCGGAGGTTGCCTGACTTTGCTCGTGGTGGTTTTCATGGTGGAAACTTGCAAATTTTGAAGTGATCAGGTTTGTCAGCCTTGCCTCCTGTGGTTTCAGGGCTTTGGGCGCACCGAGATGGCCTGCGCTGCCCTTGGTCATTTTTACTCAGAGCAGCCTATCTGTGTTGCTCACACACCGCACCCCTCTCCCTTCTAGAGTCTACAGTTTGGTGGTTTTCATGAATTCTCAGGGCTGTGTAACCACCACTGTGATCTAATTTGAGAAGGTTTTCATATCCTCAAATGAGCCCGCACCCACTGGGGCCCCTCTCGGCCCCCACCCCGGCCCCTGCCGAGAGAGGGGCCCTGCCTCCCCGCGGTGGGCCTGTCTGTCTGGGTGCTTCATGCCAGTGGACTCACCCGAGTGGTTCCAGACCCTCTCCCTCCTCTCGCTGAGCGTCGATTTCTGCATCCTCCCTGCTGTCAGGGTGTCAGCACTCCTTGTCACGGTGAGGTCACGCAGTCGCGTGGGGACCACAGCTTGTCCGCCCCTCACCAGCTGCACACCTGGCTTGTCCTGTTCTCCCAGGCCTTCTGGGCACCGGGGTTCAGGGTCGTGCTGGGCCCTCCGCTCTCTGGGCGGGCACAGCGCTGCCAGGCCTCGGGGTGACCGCCTGGCGACTGTGGGTCGGCGGGCTCTGCCCACCACGGCGGCCTNGGCAGCCAGGGTGGGAGAGAGAAGGAGGGCGTGGGGACCCGTGAAGACACAGGAGAGAGAAACAGATGTGAACTGAGAACAGGGGGTGAGGCAGCTGGTGAAAGGGAGAGTGAGAGGCGGGTGGGGAAGACGGACTGGGGGGCAGGAAATGCTGTGGGCAGACAGAGGGGCTGGCCTGGCTGGGGCAGAGAAAGGGGACAGGGCTGGAAGGGGCAGGGCGGGAGGCCCAGGCAGTTTCTGGGGCCCCAGCTTCCAGACTCTTCTGCCCCGGAGTCTGGGTTGTGTGCCGTGGGGCCACAGGTCCCCCCGCTTCTGGCCATCCTCCCCCATCCTCCCAGGGGAGGCATCCCTCTGGTTACTTCTGCCAACGGTTGGTGTCTAAGGGTCTGGAGGTTTCAACAAGTTTCTGGCCAAGGCTTCACTGAAGGCATCAAATGGCCCAAGGGATGGGGTGAGGGGAAGGCGAGCAGCTCCCATCCTGAAGTTTCTTGGGGTTTATGGCTCAGGCTTGTGCCCAGGCAAGGGGCGGGGGGCAATGAGGGGAGGGTCTGCCTGCACCCACCCCGCACACCTGCTCCTGTCAGACACTCTCCTTCCTCCTGTGAGGCTGCTGGGAGCGGTGAAGTGAGAGCGCCTGGTGGGAAGGGGCCAGTGGCGGGAAGCCAGCTAATTCCCCACTCGGCAGGCAGCCTCCTTCCGCTCCACCGAATCACCAGCTCGGAGCCCCCAGCCCCCAGCCCTCAGCCCCAGCCCCCAGCCCCAGCCCCCAGCGGAGAGCCTGCAGAGGCCGGGCTGAGGCCATCGTGGAGAGGAGGCAGTCTTCCTCCTGAAGCTGTCTGTCCCGCCTGCTCTGAGAGTGGGGCGGAGCCCCGGCTCCCGGCTTCCAGTCTCTCCCCTGAGGCCCTCAGGGGGAAGCTAGCGTGACAAGGGGTTCCTGGGATGATGGGGGGCTGGTCCTTTGTGGAGGCAGCTGGGACCCCTGCTCAGGGCCCTCAGACCCTGTGAACCTGGTGTCCTGTCCCCTCCCATCGCTCCAGCGAGGAAGTGAAGCCCAGAAAGGGGGGTGGGTGTGCAGGCTTGTGGGCCGGGGTCCAGTGCCCCCGTCTCAGGGGAGACCCCCCTGATGGCTGGCCTTGTCTTGCAGATCCTGACTGGGCCTCGTACACCCTGGGGGTGTTCATCTGTCTGAGCTGCTCTGGGATTCACCGGAACATCCCCCACGTCAGCAAGGTCAAGTCTGTGCGCCTGGACACCTGGGAGGATGTGCAAGTGGAGGTAGGGCTGGGGTGGGGCCCGGGGGGTCCTGCCCGCTGCCATGCGGCCTCAGACCCGGCCCACAGCCCAGCCCGTGCAGGCCCCTGCCTGCCTGGTGCCCCTTGTGGTCAAGGCATCGTGGGTAACTCACACAGAGTCACAGAAGGTGACGGAAGCCAAGCCCTTGACCTGCTGTCTACCCACAGAGTCCTGGGCCCACCCCGGCCTCCGTGCCAACTCAGAGTCCACACGAACCTAAGTGAGGCCACCTGTGCATGTGGACACACTCCAGGTGGCTGGAAGCGTCCCCACCCTAGGGCCAGACGGGAGGGCGAGGCCGCCGCAACACGAGCCTGCAGTGCGTGCTCCTCGTGAGGAGGGAGACAGGGAGGTCCCGGGGGGCTGGGCTGGGCTGGGGGTGAGGGGCTCCAGCCTCTTCTGCTCCTCGCTCCCATCGTGGCCTCGAGGGGCTGGCGGGGCTGGGCCTGCAAGGTACTGGTGAGTCCTGGGCTGGAGGCCATGAGCCAGGCCAGCTCCTGAGAGGCCCAAGGTGTGGAGAGCCGGGCACAGGGCAACCTGGTCTGTGCGTTTTGCTTCACGTTTTCCCCTGAACTTTATTTTTCTATAGCATGTGCTTTAAAGCAGCTTTACTGAAATGCGACGCACATGCTGTGCGACTCGCTCTCTTAAGGGCACGCCGGCGGTTCTTGGCGCGCTCGCCGAGTCGTGCAGGTGTCCCCTCCGTCAGCTTCAGAGCATCCCCATCACTGCAGGTGGACCCTGGCCCTCCACTGCAGCCGCCCCGGCCTGAGTGCCCCCCATGTGCTTCCCCCTTATGAGGCCGGGGACACCCACCATGCGGCTGGACCCCAGTCACGTTGGCGTGCACAGCCCCGGGAGTGCGGGGGCCCTGCTGAGGCTCGCTGTGCTCACGGGGTGCAGGGGCATCCTTCTCAGACAGCCCCTGGGCCAACGGATGGCCCCACGGATGCATTGTCTCGCCGGGGCAGCAAGGCGGCCTCCATTCCTGGCGGGGAAGTCGGAAGGCTCTGACTGTAACTTCAAGGATTCTGCCAGGCTTTCCTTCCTGGCCACGCTCGCAGGGCTCTGCCTGGCAGCCTCACTCAGGCCCTTCCCTGCCCTTCCCCGCCTTGGGGGCTGTTGCAGAACCAGGTGTGACCTCCGGGCCCCAGGTTGGGCCGCCCGCTGTCACTGGCGTGGGTTGCTTCCGTTTTGTGGGGGTTTCACAGAGGCAAGTTCACCGCCCCCAGAGACAGTAGCTGAAGACATTTCTCGGAGGTTGCCTGACTTTGCTCGTGGTGGTTTTCATGGTGGAAACTTGCAGATTTTGAAGTGATCAGGTTTGTCAGCCTTGCCTCCTGTGGTTTCAGGGCTTTGGGCGCACCGAGATGGCCTGCGCTGCCCTTGGTCATTTTTACTCAGAGCAGCCTATCTGTGTTGCTCACACACCGCACCCCTCTCCCTTCTAGAGTCTACAGTTTGGTGGTTTTCATGAATTCTCAGGGCTGTGTAACCACCACTGTGATCTAATTTGAGAAGGTTTTCATATCCTCAAATGAGCCCGCACCCACTGGGGCCCCTCTCGGCCCCCACCCCGGCCCCTGCCGAGAGAGGGGCCCTGCCTCCCCGCGGTGGGCCTGTCTGTCTGGGTGCTTCATGCCAGTGGACTCACCCGAGTGGTTCCAGACCCTCTCCCTCCTCTCGCTGAGCGTCGATTTCTGCATCCTCCCTGCTGTCAGGGTGTCAGCACTCCTTGTCACGGTGAGGTCACGCAGTCGCGTGGGGACCACAGCTTGTCCGCCCCTCACCAGCTGCACACCTGGCTTGTCCTGTTCTCCCAGGCCTTCTGGGCACCGGGGTTCAGGGTCGTGCTGGGCCCTCCGCTCTCTGGGCGGGCACAGCGCTGCCAGGCCTCGGGGTGACCGCCTGGCGACTGTGGGTCGGCGGGCTCTGCCCACCACGGCGGCCTGGCCCGCCGGGAGCCCGTGAGGACTGCGGCGCCTCCGTGTCTCGTCTCATCTGGCCTCGGCCCTCCTCGGGGCATGCGGGGCGTCTCCTTGTGGTGCCCCACGTGTGTCCATCTTCTTTGGAGCAGTGTTCATTCAGATCCTTTGCCCACTTTAAAAATGGATTGTCTTCTTACTACTGAGTTAGGAGATTTTATTACTAAGAGCGCTTTATATATTCTGGACACAAAATCCCTTTCAGATTTAGTATTTGCAAGTAATTCTTCTCATTCCGTGGGTTGCATTTTAAGTTTCATTTTGAAATGATACTTTTAAAATGAAAATGTATGGTTTATATTTTTAAGGAGCTATCTATAATATTTTAAATCACTGAGGGGCGATTCATATAAAATCGATTTTAAGGTGAACGCAGTGGGACGTGTGTATCTGGAAAGTTACTTGGCCACAAAATAGAATAAAGTCACGCCATTTGCAGCTACATCGGTGAGTCTAGAGGTCATCCTACCAAGCAAAGTAAGATAAAGACGAAGACCACATGAAACCACTTACATGCAGAATCTACAGTATGACTCAGATGACGCTGTCTACGAAACTGCAAGGAACGCCCGGGCCTAGGGGACAGGCTGTGGCTGCCCAGAGGGAGTGGGGTGGTGAGGGCTGGGGGTCCGGGCTCAGCACGTGCAAACTAGAACCGCAGGACGGGTAAACGAGGCCCTGCCATGCTGCTCGGGGGCGCCGTTCAGCGGCAGGAGAGCACAGATGCGGTGCTGCTGCATCAGGAATCAGTGCAGCGCGGAACATCAACTAGACCTCTGTGGAATAAATGTTTAAAAAGTGAGCAATCCAGAGGTGGGTACATGCAGTGGGGAAAGGAGAGTCTCCTCTGTGAAGGGTGCTGGGAGAACTAGACGGCCCGCGCAGCATGTCACACCGTGTACAAAAAGTGAGTCAAAATGAATCAAAGACCCGCATGTTTAAGACCCCAGACCACACAGCCCATGGAAGCGAGCACAGGCTCTGGGCAGTCAGTCTTAGCAGGACCCTTCTGGGTCTGCCGCCTCAGGCAGGGCTGCAAAAGCAAAAATAGACAGGTGGGGCTGCAGCAAATGAAAGCGCTTTTGCACAAAAAGGAAACTGTCAACAGAGTGCGAAGGCCGCCTTCCGGGTGGCAGCAGTGTTTGCAGACGAAGCCCGTGGTAAGGGGCGTTGCACAAAGTGTACAGAGAGCTCACGGGGCACAGTGTCTAAAAGGAAAACAGACCATCAGCTAAAGACGGGCGGAGGGCCTGAGCAGATGTGTCTCTGGAGAAGACACGCGGTTGTCATTCAGCAGGTGGGTGAAAGACGTTCAGTGTCACCGCAGAGAAACGTTGATCCAAACTGCACCAAGGCGCCGCCTCACGGTGCAAAGCGTGGCCTTCATCAGGAGTCTGCAGATAACAGGGGCTCGCCTGGCGGCCCGGCGGTCAAGACCCCATGCCTCCAGGGCAGGGGCCGTGGGTTCCATCCCCGGTGGGGGAACTCCTGAGATCCTACATGCCATGTGGCCAGAGAGATTCTACGGAAAACCAATGTGGAGAAAAGAGTGCCTTCCGCAGCAGGAAGCAGCCTGAACTGCTGCAGCCTCTGTGAAGGACGGTGTGGAGCTTCCTCAGAAAACGAGAGACCCACACCCGGCAGCCCCAGCGGAACGAGGGCTCCCTGGCGGCTCAGGTGGCTCAGAGCACACCCGCGGCGCTCCATCCCCGGGCCGGGAAGAGCCCCTGCGGAAGGGAACCTGTGGCCTGGAGAACCCCACGGAGAGAGGAGCTGGCGGGCGCCATCCCACTAGGACATTTTTAACCAAAAGGGTCCGTGTGCTTACGTGTCCCTGCAGCATGAGTTAAGCAGCTGAGGTGTAGAGCGTCTGCGGGCAGCCTGATGGAAGATGTGTTTATACGGCAGAATATTCCTTAGCCAGAAGAGCCGCAGTTTACAGTCTGTGACAACAGGGGCGGGCCTAGAGGGTCTCACGCTGAGAGAAATCTGTCAGACACAGAAGGACAAGCTGGTCTGATCTCACTCCCACGTGGAATCTCAATAAGACCGAAACGCAAAAACAGGTAGTTGCCGGAGGGCAGGCGTGGGGGAACAGGAGACGTAGGGGCAGCAGACTGAGGCAGCGACTCCAGTCCCAGGACAGACAGGTCATGGCTGTAACGGCAGCAAGTGGGCCCCAGCCCCGTAACCGGCGTCTCACGGCCTGAACAGGAACCACCAAGTCTCACGCCTGAAGCCAGCGCCGTGCGTCAGCCTCCCAGCAGCGAAGAGCAGATAAAGCACGTTCACAACCCAGTTCAGCCGTCACCTCCAGCTGCCGGGACATCTGTCGTCCTCACCTCAGGGGAGACCCTTCCCTGAGACCCCCAGGCGGCTCTCCTGTCTGGACTCGCCCGTCTGGGACATGTCGCACCAACACGGTCCTCAGCTGTCTCGGGACCTGGGGCGTCTACTTCTCCGGAGCCGGTTCACACACTGTTTCCCTTTCCTGATGGTGCCCTTGGAGGCACAGAAGCTTTCAGCTCTGGTGACGTTCCGTTCATTTTGTTCCCTTTCGTTCCTTGTGGTTTTGCTGTACCTCTAAGAAACCGTGGGCTCATCTGAGGCTTTAAGAGACCCGAGAGAAAGCGAAGGGCTTCCCTGGGGTTCAGCTGGTAAAGAGCCGTCTGCAGTGCGGGAGACCCTGGTTCAATCCCTGGGTTGGGACGATCCCCTGGAGAAGGGGTGGGCTACCCACTCCAGTATTTGGCCTGGAGAATTCCATGGACTGTACAGTCCACGGGGTCGCACAGAGTCGGACACGACTGAGCAACTTGCACTCTTCACACACAGCGACTGAGAAACCATTCCCAAACCCCAATCCTGAAGACTTCCTTCCACGTTTTCCTTGAATCATGCTTTAAATCACCCTGTGATTTTCATCTATTTTTTTAGCTGTGCTGCGTGGCCTACAGGGCCTTCGTTCTCCAACTAGGGATCACACTGCCCCCTCCACCGGAAGCTGGACTGCTGGCGAATTCCCTTCGTCTACTATTTTGATTGCTTAACTCTGGAAATTCAGCCTCTCATGAAGTTGGAGTTTTGTTTTGCTGAAAGGCATACCCCCTTTTCTCCAACGGTTTCTGGTTTCTCGTTGGTTATCAACACCCGTCGATCTGAGCCATCGCAGCGCTGTGCACCAGCTCGGCCTGCCCAACCTGTTGATACTGGTGTTAAATCCCATCGGATCTGCTTCTGGACCTTTGAGGTTTTCTTGTCGGCACTGTTTGACTCAGTAGCCTTATAACAGGCTTTAATATCTGCTGGGAAGCGTCTTCTCACGATTCTCTTCTTGCTAACTTTAAAATGAACTTTAGAATCATTCTAGTGCTTGAAATTTCTATTCCTAGTTTTCTTTTTTGAGAATTGCTAAAAGTAGACCAACATGAGGAGACGGTGTGCTTTCCGTCTCCCTTGCCCGGAGCCTGCGTGTCTGCTCAGCGTCTGCTCTGCCCCGGGCGCACGGAGGCTTCTCTGTGGAGCCCAAGGGCCCTCACCCCGCCGGCCCTTGGCGATGATGCCCGCTGCTGTCCTCAGCCGGCCTGCTCTCTGGTCAGGCCCCTGAGCAGACGGGCGCTCAGTGTGGAGAGGCCTCGGCTTTGAGGGCCCCACGTTGGCCCCGCCTTCGCTGAAGGGTCTCAGCGGTCGTGGCTCTTGCCAGTCATCCTTCACACCCTCAGCTGGACGGTCCTCGGTGCCCCGACTGAGAGCCGGGCTTGGAGCCCCGGGGACCTGCGCCACCCCCAGCCCTCGGGGCCCCGTGGGAAGCCCCCCTGCCCCTGCCACCAAGGGCTTCCCCTCTGGCTCACCCAGCTCGCCGCACCTCAGGGCCTTTGACCGTGCTATTTCCGTGCCCAGACACCCTGCACACTGGCGTCGCCCCCCCCTCACCTGCAGGGCACCCTGTCTGCACCCTGCAGGCGCGCTCTCTGCGTGCAGCCCCTGCCTGCTCTCTGCAGCCTGGCCGCCTCACAGCACATGGGCTTCCAGGCCGGGCTGGCCTCTGTGGCCCGTAGGATCAGATGTGGGGCAGGGGCCTCCCTCCTGAGGGGCCCTTTCTGGAGGGCCGGGGCCCCGCCGCCCGCAGGGAAGGGCAGTGCCCGGCCTGGGTCAGCTGTGGGGCGGGGCCCTGACGCTGTCTCTCTTGCAGTTCATGGCCTCCCGCGGCAACGCCATCGCCAGAGCCACGTTCGAGTCCAAAGTGCCCCCTTTCTACTACCGGCCCTCAGCCTCCGACTGCCAGTGAGTACACAGGGCCCTGTCCGCGCCGGCCCATGTCCGGGATCCCCGTCCAGGCACCCCCTGCTTGATTTTGGTTCCTGGTGTGGCGGCGGTGGCGGGCAGGGTGGGGATAGCTGGCCTGGGCTCCCGGGTGGTGCAGGTCCCCGCGGGAACCTCAGCCTGGGTCCAGGGCTCCTTGCAGCACCCCCGGCCATATGGAGGGCTTGCTGGGCGGCTGCTCCTGCATGCGGCCTACCTGGCTTGATGCCCAGGGCATGTACATGGGGAGGGTCAGGGGCATGACCCCACACGATCCCAGTCACCAACCTCTCTCTGTCTGCCCACCCAGTGGGCACCCCTGGGCTCCACTGTGTTCTGAAAAGTTCTGGAGGTCAAGGGAGGTGCTTGGGGTGAGGTTGGGACCTCAGCCCCTGGAGGAGGCCCCCATGTCAGGCTCAGCACCAGCTTGGAGAGGAAGGCCCTGTGACGAGGTTCCTCCTGGACTGTCCCTCCCTTGGGACGGACGACGGGGCTGCAGCCTGCCCTCCTCCCAGGCCCCCGTGTCCGGCCCCACCCCTGGGCGGCACCCTTTCCTGTTTGCTCAGCGCTGTCGCCCCCGACTCACTTGGTGAACCCCACACCACGGGGGCCCTGCCCACGACACCTGGACCCGGCTGCGCCCGGGGCTGGTATGTGCCTAGCTCTGCACGGGTGGGGCTGGGAGACAAGGGGGCTGCTGGCTGCTAGGCGGGGCTGGGAGCGGCCACCCACTCAGAGGCAGGCCAGCTCAGACCCCGCTTAACGGGTGCGGAGCCAGCAGCTGACCTCACACTGCACGCCGCGTCCAGCCCTTCAAGCCCTCATGGGCAGGGCCCTACCGGGCCCCGCCGCTCCTGGCACCCCAGCCCTGCCCCTCCTGCCACCCCCTGGCTGGCCCC
>SJYW01005650.1:139971-150575 GCA_006410735.1 Raphicerus campestris
TTAAATAGGCTAACCAGATGCATGACATATAACTGTCAGATTTGGTTTCATGTGAACTATTACGAGGAAAAATAATATTGGTTCCATACCAAATTTCTATACTATAGTATAGTCTTTTATTGTTTACAATATAATATCTTAGACTTCAAAGGCAACTCAGAGGATTCGGTCAAGCTTCATGCTAAGTATGGAAATATTTTGTGTAATATGCCTGATAGAGTCATTTGACCTTTGGTGTTTGGTGTCAATCAATTTTGAAGGTCAGTAAAGCTTTTAGAGTTTTTAAAATAGGAAATTGGTTCTTATATGGAATAAAATCAACCTCTTGAAAAATTAATTTATTCAGTGTATTTCTATTGAGTGCCTACTATGTGCAAAGAGTGTTTTATATTCTAGGAGCATAAGAGTTAAAAAAGTTGACTAAAACCACTGCATTAATTGAGTCTAAAGTGAAAGTGAAAGTCGCTCAGTCCTGTCCAACTTTTTGAGACCCCATGGACTGTATAGTCCATGGAATTCTCCAGACCAGAATACTGGAGTGCGTAGCCTTTCCCTTCTCCAGATCTTCCCAACACAGGGATCGTACCCAGGTCTCCTGCATTGCAGGCAGATTCTTTACTAGCTGAGCCACCAGGTAACCACTTAGTTGAGCCTAATTGTATTCTAATTGAAATTAATCACACACACACAGTGTGTGTGTGGTTATAAGTTAGATGGTCATAAGTCCTATTAAATAAATCAAGGAAAGGAGATAAGGCTTGCAGTTTAAAATATAGTGGTAATAGATGATCCTCTCTCAGGAGAAATGGTTAATTAAACATCTCAAGTAGATGAGGGAGTGAACCATGGGGCTGTCTGGGGAAAGAATGTTCCAGAAGACACAAGGACTGGGTGAGATAGTTTACGAGATGAACATGGGAAGCATAATTGAAGCAATAGAGAGTTTCAGAGAAGAGAGGAAAACCAATAATATGTGCATTATGAAGCTGGATACTGTATTGGAAAATATGAACTCAGACCCGCTGGGAGCTTTGAAGAAATATGTAGAATGCTCCTCGGGGTTAAACCACTGAAGAACTAGGAGAGTGCCCATTGATCCACTAACTCTCCTCCATTGAGAGTTGAGTGATGCCTTTGAGGGTGTGGAACTTCTGCCCTGTGCCAGCATGTCTGATTAATAGCTTGTCCTGATAGCAGTAAACATCCTGAGGCCAAAAGGCAGAAGATGCTGTGGACCTCGCCTTAGGGGAGGCATTGACACTGTGCTGCACTGAAACCAGGTAGACCTTCATAAGCTTCGCAAAGTACGAAAACTCAGGCGAGGGCCTAACTGCTGGTTCATGCAGCAGCATGGCTGAGTCTGTAGTACATTTCGCCTAGCGAAAGAAGCCAGACCAGAAGGCCACGTGTGGTATTATGGGGATGGAAAAGAGATGAGTTATTTGCCAGAAGTAGTAAAGGCCGAGATTGCCTTCAAGAGGGCTTCACAGTGAAACTTTTGGGATTATGAAAATGTTCTTCTTAATACTGTGGGGGTTGATAATGACTCTATGCGTTTGTCAAGCCATACTGAATACTACAGAAAATAAACTTTCCTGACTGCAAATTAAAAAAAAAAAAGTCTATCAACCAGGATGTCAGAGGATGCAAACTGTCACAAGTAAATGTGACTGTATTATGAATGCCGTCACTTCATCAAAAAAATGAGCTGATCGAAGTAACCTTGGAAAATGGTGTTTTGTTTGGATACTGTGATACTAAAACAAAAAATTATATAAACATTATCTTCTGATTGGTAAATTTGTTTCTCACATAGTACAGATTAACAATTCTAACAACATATGTTTACTAGGTTGGGACAAATATATAAATTAATTGTGTTCTATGAGAGCCAGGTTTCTCACTGTCGGAGAAAAAAGTTAAAAATTTGCAGAGTAAAGACTATAAAGAACCCTGTGTGGAATTCCCTGCCCTTCCAGTGGTTTGGACTCTATGGTTCCACTGCAGGAGGCACAGGGTTGATCCCTGTTCAGGAAACTAAGATTCCCCCATGCCCTGTGGCACAGCCGGAAAAAAAAAAAAAGGCAAAAAAACCAAGCAAAACAATAGAACCTTGTGGTATTGGTTTCACGTATAAGCATAAATTCAAGTTTATATTAATATTTATGTATATGTAGATGTGTGGTGCATATATACATATATGTTCTAGTTGAGTTCTTCAGGAAGGCCTAGAAGCCACAGGGCCCCAGTAGCAGTCAGCATCTTCAGTGCTCACATCCTGGTTTCAAAATACTGTTTCCAATGAAACGCACTAGGACTGTTTGGAGCAATGACTGATTCTACAACTGAGGCAGGGAGAATGCAAGATTAGCCTGAAATATTCCCTAGGCCAGAAAGTAAGAAAGTGCTCAAAACAAAACAAAGCAGAATGGGAGCATGTCAAAGGGGCATAGTCAACCTGAAAGAGTTCTCAGTGAGTCAAATCTGGGCGAAAAAATAACGGCTGTATTGGATTGTAACTCAAAGAACAGAATACATATCCATGATTCTTCTCATTTAATGATGAAATAAATAATACACAAGTGAAAATGGATAAATATTTCTTACAGAAAATTCCGAATAATAAATGTAAAATGAAGGATTTCCCTGGTGTTCCCAGTGGTTAGAGCTCTGCGCTCCCTATGCAGGGGCCCAGGTTTGATCCCTGGTTGGGGAATTAAGATCCTGCAGGGTGCACGATGTGGGCAAATAAATGAAGAATGAGCAAAGGAAATAAAAAATTACTGTTAGAATCCCACAGTAGTTAAGTGCTATAAGAAGAATCTGCTTAAGAATGTTCAAATTAGTGGATGAAAGTTTGAAGAGAAGAGATTTGTGTAGCTTCTAAGTATCTTCTTCAAAAGTATTTATTAACTGCTCTGGTGGTTCGAACGTATGTCCACAAATACCTTGACACTTGTTCCTCTAGGAACTGAACTGAACTGAAGTCACTCAGTCATGTCCAACTCTTTGCGACCCCATGGACTATAGCCTACCAGGCTTCTCTGTCCATAGAATTTTCCAGGCAAGAGTACTGGAATGGGTTGCCATTTTCTTCTTTCTCTAGGAAGTGGAGCTTAATTTCTTTACCCTCACGTGTGAATTGGACATGATGACTCACTTTTAATGAAGAGTGTGTGGAAGGNACTGAAGTCACTCAGGCATGTCCAACTTTTTGCGACCCCATGGACTATAGCCTACCAGGCTTCTCAGTCCATAGAATTTTCCAGGCAAGAGTACTGGAATGGGTTGCCATTTTCTTCTTCTTTAGGAAGTGGAGCTTAATTTCTTTACCCTCACGTGTGAATTGGACATGATGACTCACTTTTAATGAAGAGTGTGTGGAAGGGAAATATTGTAACTTTACAGTAGAGAACATAAGATGACATCACCTTGAACAAGTGATCAAGGTTCACACCACCAGTGATAAGTCATGTTAATGTCATGAACCCCCGATGTTATGTGGTAAGAAGGACACTTCACTTTGTAATATTCTTCCCCCAAATCTGTAGCCCAGTTTAGTCATGAGCAAACATCAGACTAACCCAGATTGAAGGGCATTTTCAGCATACTTGACCAGCACTCTAGGAAAGAATCTGCTTCCAGGCTCATTTACATGTTTGCACAGATCAGTGCCTTGTGGTTGTAGGACTGAGGTGACTGTTTCCAAGAGCCCAGGAGACCACTTGGGCTCTTGAGAGTGCTCACGTTCTCTCCCCCATCCCTTTTCCATCTCCAGATTAAACAGTGTAGAGTCTCCACAGTTGAAATGCAGATACCCACATCTTGTATCTCCTTCTTCAAGACCAGTGCCTTTTGAGGGATAAACTTACTGAGTCCATTTAGGATGATCTCCCTTTCTCAAAGCCAGCTGTGCCGTGTGACATAACCTAGTCATCAGTCAGTGACTGTCCCATCATATGTGCAGGTCCCTACCACACTCAGGACTTCCCAGGTGGCACAGTGGTACAGAATCTGCCTGCCAGTGCAGGAGATGCAAGTTCGATCCCTGGGTTGGGAAGATCCCCTGGAGTGGGAAATGGCAACCCACTCCAGTATTCTTGCCTGAAAAACTCGATGGACAGAGAAGCCTGGCTGGCTACAGTCCATGGGGTCTCAGAGAGTCGGACACAGTGCTTGAACACGAGCTACCACACCCAGGACGAGGCCATTAGCATTTGATTAAATAACTGAGGTATTACCACCTGCGTTCATTGATGCAGAGACTCACCAGCATACCTTACTACAGTTTACCCATTTACCGTGTAGAACTCAGTGGATTTTAGCATATTCACAGACTTTTGCAACCATCACTACAATCAGTTTAAAAACATTTTATCGTCTCCCAGAGAGATCTTGTACTTCCTAACAGTCACTGCCTGTTTACCCTGCCTACCTTGTCAGCTGTGGATCGCCTATTCTGATCATCTTAATAAATTAGTTGTAGTTGTTTTGACTGGCTTCTTTCATCTGGCATGATGTTTTCAAGGTTTATCTCTGTTGTGGCCTACAGCAGTACTTCACTTCTCTTTATTACCAAATAATATTCCATTATGTGAATATGCCATGTTTTATTTATTCAGTCTCTATTTGGTGGACTTTCGAGTGTTTCTGATTTTTGGTTTTTAAAATATGCTTCTTGAATACTATGTACAAGTTTATGTGGGGACATATTTTATTACACTGGGAATGGGATATCTGGGTCAAATGGTAACTGTGTTTAACCTTTGGAAGAACCACCTAACTGAAAGCTGCTGTATTATTTTACATTTCCGCCAGCAAGGCATGAGAGTTGCAATTATTCTGCATCCTTGCACACGCTGCTTATTTCATATTGTTTCGATTATAGTCATCGTTGTGGATGTGAAGTGGTATCTCACTGTGGTTTTGATTTGCAGTTATTTGGTGACTAATGATAATGAACATCTTTTCATGTGTTTATTAGCTACCAATATTTCTTCTTTTGAGAAATGTCTGTCAGATTCTTTGCCCATTGTTTAATTGGGATATTTGTCTTTTTATTATTGGACTGTAAAGCTTCTTTATATATTCTGAGTATAATGCGTCCCTTACCAAAGCTTGATTTGNGTTATTTGGTGACTAATGATGATGAACATCTTTTCATGTGTTTATTAGCTACCAATATTTCTTCTTTTGAGAAATGTCTGTCAGATTCTTTGCCCATTGTTTAATTGGGATATTTGTCTTTTTATTA
This sequence comes from Raphicerus campestris, assembly GCA_006410735.1. Taxonomy (NCBI): domain Eukaryota; kingdom Metazoa; phylum Chordata; class Mammalia; order Artiodactyla; family Bovidae; genus Raphicerus; species Raphicerus campestris. The sequence continues at coordinate 145,226 of SJYW01005650.1, forward strand.
TTGGACTGTAAAGCTTCTTTATATATTCTGAATATAATGCGTCCCTTACCAAAGATTGATTTGCAAGTATCTTCTCCAATTCTGTGGGTTGTCTTTTCACTTTCTTGATAGTATCCTTGAAGCACAATTTTTAAATTTTCATGATTTTTTTTCTGTTTTTTCTTTTCTTTCTTGTGCTGTTGCTTTCATGCCTGTGAAATCATGTATAATAAAAGATCCCAAAGATTTTCATCTCTATTTTCTTTTTAGATGTGTAGTTTTATCTCTTACATTTTTTATCGCTTCCATTTAGGCCTTTGATCTGTTTTAACTGTCTGTAGGATGAGATAGGGACCCAATGTAATTCTTTTGTATATGACTATCTGAGTGTCTCAGCATCATNTATTTTCTTTTTAGACGTGTAGTTTTATCTCTTACATTTTTTATCTCTTCCATTTAGGCCTTTGATCTGTGTTAACTGTCTGTAGGATGAGATAGGGACCCAATGTAATTCTTTTGTGTATGACTATCTGAGTGTCTCAGTATCATTTGTTGGAAAGACTATTCTTGTCTTACTACATTTATTTTTAATTTTGTATATATTTTTAATCTTTATAATTGAATTTTAGTCATTTTTATATTTTCCATTTCTCTCCTTATTTTCATATTTTACTTTGTATTCTTGAGTATATGAAGCATACTTTAAATAGCTGTTTTAAAAATCCTTCTCTACTCATCCCAACTGGTATGCCATTTTCTCTGTTTCTATTGGGGGTGTGTGGGTGTGTGTGTGTGTGTGTGTGTGTGTGTGTGTGTGTTTGTGTGTATTTACTGGTCATGGATCAAAATTTCCAGGATGATTATTTTTAATGGTATTTTCTGGACATTGTGATTTTTTTTTTGTAGGTTATTCAGCTTTATTTCTTTTAGTGTGTTGGACTTTATTCTGCCACGAAGTTATGTTACTTTGAAGATTGTTTTGAAGATTTGTCAAGGCCTGTACATAGCAGCCCTAACTTCAGTGCTAATTTATTCCCACTACTAAGACAGTGTCTTCTGTGGTCTCTGTATGATGCCTTTTGTATTAAGAAGTCTCTTCACTCTGACTAGTGGGAATACAAGCTGTTTCCAATCCTATATGAGTTCTTGGCATTAACATGCTGTCTTCTGATGGTTCTTTCTCCACTTTACAGAATTTCACATTATGTTCATTATTCAACCAATGATTCAAGGGCACCCATTTGCAGACTGCTGAGTGCAGCCCTCTGTTCTCTGATATTTGCCTCACAAAGTCTGGAACCGTGGCCTCCCCGAGCTTTGATCTTTATCCTCAACTATGTGAGGGTTTGGGGTTCCTTCCCTGAACTGTAGCCTCAATCTGCCTCCAGGTAGCAAGTCAAGGCAGGCATATTTTGTTTTCTTTTTCCTCAAGGGTGCCATTCCTGAACTGCCTATTATATTTGAAAGTAGTCATTTCATATATTTTGCTTAGTTTCCTCACGGTTTACAGTAGAGGTCACTTCTCAGTGATTAATCCTTCATGGGAAGAGGTGGAAATCTTCTAGTGTTTTTATTTACAGTGAATTTCTTGTAAATAGCGTACACTACTTGCTTTTTTGTTTTTAAAACCTATTCTGATAGTCTCTGTCTTTTATCAAATTGTGTAGTCCATTTAGNTCACAGTGATTAATCCTTCATGGGAAGAAGTGGAAATCTTCTAGTGTTTTTATTTACAGTGAATTTCTTGTAAATAGCATACACTACTTGCTTTTTTGTTTTTAAAACCTATTCTGATAGTCTCTGTCTTTTATCAAATTGTGTAGTCCATTTAGATTTAATATAATGTTGGTATTATTGAGTTTAGTTCTACCCTCAGAGTATTGGTTTTTAAAATTTCCTTTATTTTTCTCTGTTTGTTCTTCCTTTTGCCTTTTTTAGATTAATTGTTTTTAAAGTCCACTTTTATCACTTTTATTGGATTTTTAGCTATACCTCTTTTGTGTTTTTTTTAGTGACTGCTGTAGTGATTGTAATAGTCATCTTTATCTTATCACAGTCTACCTTGAATCAATATTATACTACTCCATGTATAAGGTAAGAATATTACAAAAGTGTAATACATTTGCTCTTTTCCTGTCCTTTGTGTGATTATTGCCATGTATTTTACTCCTATATATGTTATTAACCACATAATAGATTTTCTTTACTTTATAAGGATAATTTTTTCATAAGGAAATCATAGTAATAAAAAATCTTTTTATTTACCCATATATTGACCATTTTCTGTGAATTTTGCTATTTCCTATTGATCTGATTTTTTTTTTTTTTTTTTGCTGTAACATTTCTTTAGCTTGATGAATTTTATGTAACATTTCAAAATGGTGTGTTTCTAAATTGTGGCTATAAGTTGACTTTCATACATCTGAAAAATTTTTTATTGTGTGTCCATATTTGAAGGATATTTTTATTGGTAATAGCATTCTATGTTGATGGATGCATTTTTTTAGTAATTAGAAGATTTAGTTTCTTATTCTTCCGGCTTCTACTTACTTTTAAGAATCCTTTATTAGTTTTTTTGTTTCTCTTTTGAAAGCAGCGTGTCTTTTTCTAACCTCTGACTTTTTAAAATACACGTTTTTCCTTAGTTTTTAATGTCAGTAATTTTAGGATGACATACCTTAGTATTAGTTTCCTTTTTAAAATTATGACGTCTGTTTGCTCTGTAGATGTTTCTCCTCATGCTTATAAACTTTTCTGCCATTATCTCCTCAGACATTGGCTCTATCCTATTTGAAGGCTTTGCTGTACTTATGTTAGGCTTTTTCACCATGTCCCCGTCTTTTCTTACTTTCTTGTCTGTATTTTACATCTTTGTATCTTCCTTGATCAGTATTTCAATTCGCTTATTCTTTCTTCACATTTTCCCAATTTTCTCTTAGAACTGTGTTTTAATTATCATTATTTAACATAACACTTCAGGCTGTCTCTTATACACATCTAGATGTGTATAAGAGACAGGTGNTTACATCTTTGTATCTTCCTTGATCAGTATTTCAATTCGCTTATTCTTTCTTCACATTTTCCCAGTTTTCTCTTAGAACTGTGTTTTAATTATCATTGTTTAACATAACACTTCAGGATTTCTATATTAAAACAGTTTTATTCATGATTCTATATCATCTGTTTTCCTGAAATCTGCTAGGCAGTTCTGCCAGACTATCCTGATTTTTCTCTTGTGGTTCAAATTATCTGGCCGCTTTACTGATTTTGAGTGATCTCAGAGTTCCTCACTCACATATCTGGTAGTCTGAAATGAATGGTTCATCTCGGAGTCCTCAGCTACAAATGATTGTTCTCTGCTGTATTTGGTCTGTTATCCTCCAGAAGTGTAGACTGGGCTGCTCTACATGGTATTTTTAAAATAGAACTCTGAGAGAGAGAGAGCAGAGTATATTTTCCTCTTGAGGCCTAAGCTCAAAATTTCCATACTGTCACTTCTACATTCTGCTGTTCTGAAAAAGTCTTGATGCCAATCCATGTTCAGAAAGTGGAAAGAAATTGTACTTTTTCAGTGAGAGCAAGGATAAAGTAATATTATCGATGGTATAAATAGAGAGATGGCAAGAATTAAGGTAAATTATTTCTCATTTCATCTAATTAGTTCTGTTTTATTAACACATACATACAATCTTTAATTTATTTTATTTTTTTTAATTTAAATTTATTTTAATTGGAGGCTGATTACTTTACAATATTGTATTGGTTTTGCCACACATCACCATGAATCTACCACGGGTGTACATGTATTCCCCATCCAGAACCCCCCTCCCACCTCCCTCCCTGTACCATCCCTCTGGGTCATCCCAGTGTACCAGCCCAAAGCATCCTGTATTGAACCTGGACTGGCGATTCATTTCTTATATGATATTATACGTTTCAGTGCCATTCTCCCAAATCATCCCACCCTCTCCCTCTCCCACAGAGTCCAAAAGACTGTTCATTTTAAAGTGTACAATTCCATGGGTTTTAGCATGGCTAGTGGGTGTGCAACTGTCACCATCATATAATTCCAGAGCAGTTCAATTACCCCCAAACAAAATTCCATACCCTTTACTAGGCACTATCTATTCATTTTCCCCTCTAATACCCCAAAATGACTAATCTACTTTCTTTTCTCTGTGTATATGTCTATTCTGGACATTTCATTTAAACGCAGTCATATAATGTGTCTTTTCGTGTCTGACTTCTTTCACTTAGCATACATTTTTGAGGTTTATCCAAACTGTGGTGTATATCAGTCCTTTACATCTTTTTTATGACTGAGTAATATTAAATTCTGGAGAAGGAAATGGCAATCCACTCTAGTAGTCTTACTGGCAAATCGCGTGAACAGAGGAGCCTGGTGGGCTACAGTTCCCTGGGGTCTCAGAGTTGGATACGACTGAGTGTCTGACACTTTCACTTCACTTTCAATATTAAATTGCATACCACATATTTATACCTCATTGGTTTATGGATCTTCAGCTAATTTCCACTCTTTTGCTGTTATGAATATTGCTGCTATGAATGTTTGTATGTAAGCTTTTGTGTGAACGTGTTTTCTCTTTGGTATTTAAGAGTTGATGTTTTTGGTAAATTGTACATGTATATTTAACCTTTTAAGGAATTGCCAGACTTTTTCCAGAGCTATTGCATCATTTTATGTTATAGCCAGCAGCGTATATTGGATCTAATACTTTCTTCACCAGTACTGGTTATTCATCATTTTCTTTATTATCCTCCTACTTGATGTGAAGTGGTAGCTCATTGTGGTTGTTTCATCTTTCCCTTATGACTTATGATGTTCTTTTCATTTGCTTAATGGCTACTCATGTTCTTTCTATGGGAAACGTCTGTTTAAATCATTTGCCCACTTAAAAAATTAAGTTGTTTTTTAAATTGTAGAATTGTAAGAGTTATTTATATGTTCTGAGTATGAGATCCTTATAAGACATACAAGTCTCAGATATTTTCCCCTATTCTGTGGGTTGTGTCTTCACTTTCTTGATGGTGTCATTTGAGACACAGTTTTTTTTTTAACTTTTCGTTTTGATGGTATCTAGAATATCTTTTTCTGTTAGTTACTTNCATACAAGTCTCAGATATTTTCCCCTATTCTGTGGGTTGTGTCTTCACTTTCTTGATGGTGTCATTTGAGACACAGTTTTTTTTTTAACTTTTCGTTTTGATGGTATCTAGAATATCTTTTTCTGTTAGTTACTTAAGCTTTTGATGTTATATCTAAGAAACTGTCACCTGATCTGAAATAATGAAGATTTGTATCTATATTTTCTTCTAACATTTTAAAATTTTAGTTCTTAAGTTTTTGATC
>SJYW01005651.1:0-10163 GCA_006410735.1 Raphicerus campestris
GCCAATGCAGGAGACATAAGAGACACAGGTTCAAGCCCTGGGCAGTATTCTTACCTGGAGAATCCCATGGATACAGAAGCCTGGTGGGCTACAGTCCGTAGGTTGGCAGAGAGCAGGACACAACTGAAGCGACTTAACGCACGTGCACACATATAGAAGCGTACATCTGCTAACCTCAGCCTCGCCTTCCGTCCCTCCCCCAGCTCCCTCCAGATTGAGACTGGCAGTCACCAGTCTCATCTCTATATCCATGATTCTGTGTCCCTACAATAGATAGGTTAATCTGTGTCATATTTAGATTCCTCATGTAAGTGACATCATATGGGATTTGTCTTTCTGTTTCTGACTCACTCCACTTAATAAGTAATCTCTTAATCTCTAGTTGCATCCGTGTTGCTGCAAATTGCATTCTTTCATTCTTCCTGAATAGTATTCCACTGTATATATGTACTGCTTCTTCTTTATTCATTCATCTTTCAATGGACATTTAGGTTTTTTTCCTTGTCTTGGCTATTGTGTTCATAGTGCTGCTATGAACATAGGAGTGCATGTACCTTTTTCAATGATAGATTTGTCTGGGTATATGCCCAGGAGTGGGATTGCTGGATCATTTGGTAATTCAACTTCTAGTTTTCTGAGAGACCTCCTTTCTGTTTTTCACAGTGTTTGTATCTGCTAGATTTTTAATGCAGAATGAGAAAGTCAGGACAAATATGTCTTACTTCCATTCTCTTCTCCTTTTGATGATGAACTGGGAGATGAAAGAATTAAGGTTTCTACATTCTCTTCTTTTCAAATCAGAACTCCCTCTGCATTCCCTCCTTCTTCTTCACAAACTAGAATTTTCCATGCCATTTTCTCTGAGTCTGTACCATCAGGTGGGTACCTGGGAATAAGACATGTGAGAGCAAGGAATAGAAAAACACATTATTTAATATGTTCAAGGTATTATCCCATTGACACATATGTGTTTGCTCTCAAGTTGCCCTTTTCTTTTCATGTGAAGTTGTTGCCTCCTTTGGGAGGAGCTAGCCTGCTTTATATTTTACCTGTTTTGTAAGAAGTCACCTGTGGAATCCTGGATAAAAGAGGCATTTCTATTTGATTCCTGTGGGGTTTTCATATCCTTTTATAATGGACACCAAAGAAAAGTCCTCTGGCTGACCTTCTCTTACTCCAGCTCTTCCTCACTCATAACTTCTCTGATAAAAAGAAAGCTTTAGCAATTGCTAAAGAAAAAATGAGACATTCTCCCTACAGTAATTAAATGAACTGAGAAAAGGCAGCATTTGGGAAAGATGCTTTCCAAAGGTGAGCATCCATCCAAAGCATTTCTGCCAAGAATAAATATTTATGCACTCATGTATTGATGGGACACTCTAGCCCCTGATTATCATCTGGCCGGTGTTGGTCTCTAAATACTTCCCTAGAGCTCACGTTGTTGGGCATGAAGTGATTAAGCATTATGTCAGCAACAGCTATTGCCTGGAGACCTCTAATGGTGCTACACAGGCAAGGTCTCACACTGGGAAAGTGGAGGGAATCTGTTTTAAGTGAGGTCTTCAATCAGGAAAAGATTATTTCTGCCAAAGGAGCTTTAAATCCCCTCTAACACCATCACTATGGACCAAAAGCATAGGTTAAGTCCAGGAAGAGATCAGAGGCATCTAAGAGACTCTGTCCTGAAGTAAGAGAGAAGAGGACAGCCCCGCTCAGCCACCCCCAGGGTCAAACTGGACTCTGAAGTCCGCACGCCTGCTGCCTCTCCTCTCTGCAGTCTCCCAGCTCTGACCTCAGGTTCATGGCCACATCTGTGTGTCGTACTGCACAGAGGCTGCTCCTCTGCTGTGTCCCTCCTGCCGCCAGCTCTCTGACTTGCAGTGAAATTCACATTCAGCCCTAAGCCCAGCTGTCTGGGTCCAGTGCTTCAGTATCAACATCTACCTGCCTGAACCCCATCAACATTTGCCTACCTTCTTGGGTTTCCCCTTGCCTCTTTCCCAGGCTCTGTCTCTGCTTTAATAACTCCTATTTCTCTTTTTTTAAATGAGTTATTATTTTCTTTTGTTTTTGGCTGTGCTGAGTCTCTGTTGCCGCACACAGGCTTTCTCTAGGTGTGGTGGGCGAGGGCTACACTCGAGTTGTGCAGACTTTTCATTGCAGTGTCTTCTCTTGTTGCAGAGCACGGGCTCTAGGGTGCACAGGCTTCAGTCACTGGGGCACACGGGCTTAGTTGCCTCACAGCATATGGAATATTCCTGGACCAGAGATCATACCTGTGTCCCCTGCATTGGCAGGTGGATTCTTAACCACTGGACCATTGGGGAAGTCCAATAAAATACACCTAAATGGTTTCAAGAACATGGGGAAAAGTGTGAAGGCAGATGGGGACCAAGGCTAGGAAGGAGGTTAGTCCTAGTCTCAATAACATAACACCCCACCACAGTATTCATTCCACCTTGGGCAGATGTTGATGGTTTGCTCTGCTATACTGTAATGTATCAGTATTCTGTACCAAGAACTTCAGTCTCGGCTTAGTGGTATAAATAAGAAGTGTAAATTTCAACTAACAATGCAGCCATTTAGTCAACATAACGTCTGCAGATTCAAACTGTTTAGGGAAAAGTTAGTCATGCTGTTGGATATTCAGTCTTCCATAAATGTAACTCTGTGTAAAAGAATTGCACATCTTCTTTTATTGTGCTGCATTTTAATTATGAGAAGAGGGTCCACAGTGGGGTGAGACTTCTGCCTTCAGGACTGGGCTGGTGAATTTGGCTGAGAGAGTAACTAACCATTTTGCAGACCCATGATTCCAACCTCAGCACTGCTGGGATGACTCTCAGGAACTCGACAAGTGAAATTTTAGCCATTTGCTGACACTTCCTTCTAGATCTCCGACAAAGCTGGTAGCTGAACACACACCCAGGTCTCTGCCAAGGGTCTTGGCAGTGTAGTCCACAGCTTGGACAGCCCAGATCTGGGCTTATAAATGAGAAAGACTTGTGCTGGTTATTACAGCCTAAAGGAAAGTCATTGTCCAAGGGGCTTTCCAATATTTTGGTATTATTTTTAAATGGAAATAATGTTACTTTCATCTTTGCAATGGAAAATGCCTAGGGTATATTTTATGGACTGCTGTAGAGCTGCTTCTGAGATGATCTTTATGTTAAACAAGTTCATTTCTGTAGGACTCATTTGTAGGGCAAAGATAAAGAGGCAGTAACTTGGTCTGTGAATTTTCTGTACTGTGCCACTTGTCAGTAATAAGGAAGTTGAAAAGGCTTATCTGGCTATGTTTGTACACCTTTCGCCACTAACACCACATTAATACATGCATGCTCACACACTTGTGTGTTTGTGTGTGTGTATGTGTGCATGCACACCCATATACTTTCCCAATCCACTGAGTATATACCAATGATGAGTAGTTTGATGATTTCTGGTTTTGCTATTTAGACTTTTATCACTGAAAAATCAAACGAGTCATAGTGAGAACCACTGAAAAAAGACTTTAATCATGAAAACCATGATCTGATGTAATTGACCAGAGAGCTCATCAATTTCTGCTGCTTCGTCTATTGATTAAAACAATACTAGCTATCTCTCTAAACAAAAGAGCAAGCTTTCTGAGTAAAACATGGTAAATAGCAGGACCCCAGAAGTCTTCTAACTCTTTACAGTCCCAGAAACCTCAATTGTCACTCAGAAAGTAGGAGAGGGAAAAAAAGCAAGCATGGAAAAAGAAATATGAGCGGGAAGCTCATTTGTAATATATCCATTCCCCAAATGGACTCCAAACTAAAAGAACAAGAATAAAGTGATGAGAGGAAGAGTACCAGGGGAGAACAAAGCCTGCTATGAACTACCTGGTGGTTTGATAGAGGAAAAGGAATGTTTTCCTTTAAAAAATTCGCTTCCCCAACTTTTGGTGACTGGGAAACATACGTGATAAAACAAAGACATAACTGAGTCAACAGGGGATTTCAGTCTAATCAGATTTAAGAAAAGCCAAATGGTCTCTAGAGTGAAGAAATGGGAGGAAGAAGGTTTATAGAGCACGTTGGGAGAACATTATTTACTTCTCTCTGGAACATTGATGAGCTACTAGGTAATGAAATTTTTATTGCAATATTTACTACAAACTGGCTTTGTTTCGCACATCTATATTTCGACTTTGTGAAGTCCCTCTGCTGACCTGTTTTTGTTTGGCCTTGTGTTCTTTACAGCTCTCCCTCCCCATGCCACCCTCTCCTCCACAATTTCTTTTTCAATCAGCACTAACACTACTTAGCTTGTCCTTTGTTCATTGAGTTTCTTAAGGTGAAATTCTTTAATCTTTATCTGGTTTCCTACTTTGTACCCACTCCCTTTCTTCCTGTCTTGCTATCAGCATCTGAGCTCAGTGTCAGAGTAGACCTGCCCCTCTTTTTCACCCTCTAACACTATCTTTTGGGCTCTGGAATGGCACCTCCACCATCTGTTCTGACCACTCAACCTGCATGTCCTGCTGACACTTTCAACTCAACATTATCCAAAACGAAACTTACTATCTCCCTCCCAAACCAGCTCCTCCCCATTCCCCTGCTTCCATTAATGGCATCCATAGCTCAAAGCTCTTTCTCCTTAACTCCCACGTTCAATCAGTTGCTTCTGCAGTGATTCTTAATATCTGTTCCTTCCATCTTATCCCCTCGGCCCCCACACTAGTTCAGAGTCTCATTAGTCTTCGCCTGGTCTACTGGGCAAAACCACTCCATTGATCTTCCTGCCTTCACCCACTCCAATCCATCCTACACACACAGCTATCAGATTAATCATCCTGAAATACAGCCCCAATTTCCCTGTCCACCCCCAGTTATAAAACTTTAAAACACCTCACTGTCTTTGGGATGAAGCATAAACATTTCATCCTGCCACTCAAGTAACTTTACAATAGAACTTCAACCCATCTGTTGAGATTTATCAACCACTACTGCCTTATTGCCCATCTAAACCAATGTCATAGGGAAGAACTCAAGAAAAGTCCAGAACTGGGCTTTTGTCTAGAAGTTCAGGCATGCATATTATTCATGGGTAGGGGCATGGGAATGTCAAGCAGTGGCCCAAAGGCAAAGAGGGTCATCCAAGACAAGACCTGCCAACTGCATAGTTCTTTCCTCAGCCTATTACTCTGGAAACAGTAGACACTCCAGGAATTCTTGCAAGCAACTTGCTTTTACTACATTTTAAGCTAGGATGTTACATTTGGACAAATCTCAATCAAAGAGCAGATGTTTTCTTATGCTTCTATAAATCAGTGTGGCTTATTATTCTCAACTTTCTGTTAATATGCACTGTGTTACAAATACATTCCCCAGGCAAGGACTCAGCTATATTTTTAATGAGGAAGAAGGAATGACTTTCACCGCAGCCAGATTAAAAACAGCAGTCCTTCTCTCTTTCATCTCTCAACAAACAATTCATGCAAAAGTCAATGAAAAGTCTGCACAGTCAAATTGTTTAGGGGTCAGTTCGTCATACTGTTGGATATTCAGACTCCCATAAATGTGATTCCAATATAAAAACAAAAGCAACAGTAATAATTATAATTTCCCAGGATTGTAAGGGCTTTGCATGATGAAAAATTCTTTCACAAGCTTTGCAGACTTTTCTCCCATCAACTAGTTTTTAAGTTAGACAAAGAGGGTGTAGTGAAGGGTTTGTCAAACTTTTTCTAAAAAATGGCTAAGTAGTAAATATTTTAGGCTTGTGGGCCAGATGGTCTCTCCCTCAATCCCTTTCGGAGCACAAAAGCAGCCACAGACAATATGTAAAGATACGGGTATGTCTGTGTTTCCCCCAACATGTTACTTATGGATGCTGAGATTTGAATTTCATCTGATTTTTTTTTTTTTTTTACAATTTTTTTTAATATTTATTTCTTTGGCTGTGTCAGATCTTTAGTCATGTGGGATCTTTCGTTGCAGCGCACAGTCTGATTGTGGTTATAGCATGCAGGCTCTCCAGTCGTGGCACACAGGCTCTGGAGTGTGCGAGCTCAGTAGCTGCACCAAGGCATGTGGGATCTTAGTTCCCCATAACTGTGTGCAAGCGTGCTAAGTCACTTCAATCATTTCTGACTCTTTGTGACCCTACAGACTTTAGCCCTCCAGACTCCTCTGTCCATGGGATTCTCCAGGCAAGTATACTGAAGTGGGTTGTCATGCCCTCCTCCAAGGGGATCTTCCAGACCCAGGGATCTCTTGGCAGGTGGGTTCTTTACCGCTAGCACCACGTGGGAAGCCCCTTAGTTCCCCAACCAGGGATCAAACCCATGTCCCCTGCATTGCAAGTTGTATTCTTAACTACTGGACTGCTGGTGCCAGGAAAGTGCCTTCATCTGATCTTTATATGTTACAAAATATCATTCTTCTTTTTTATTCAACCATTTAAGTATATAAAAAATATTCCTAGCATATGGACCATATGAAAAGAGGAGGTGGACTGGATTTTGCCCATGAGCCAGAGTTAGCCAACTCCAGGGCTTCCCAGATAGCTCAGTTGGTAAAGAATCCACCTGCAATGCAGGAGACCCCAGTGTGATTCCTTCCTGGGTCAGGAAGAGCTGATGGAGAAGGGATAGGCTACCTACTCCAATATTCTTGGGCTTGCCTTGTGGCTCAGCTGGTAAAGAATCTACCTGCAGAGCAGAAGACCTGGGTTCGATCCCTGGGTTGGGAAGATCCCCTGGAGAAGGGAAAGGTTATTGACTCCAGTATTCTGGCCTGGAGAATTCCATGGACTGTATAGTCCACGGGGGTCACAAAGAGTCTAACACGACTGAGTGACTCTCACTTTCGCTTTCTGGTTATAGTGCTTTCCTTAATCTACAGATGAGGTTCTGTAGCTCAGAAGTTGAAATGACTTGTGTCTGAAATCACACAAGATGACACCAGTATTACTGTCTAGGCCATGTCATCTGACCAGAAGTCTATGCCCTGGCTCTCCAGCAATGCTTCCCTACATTTGTAAACATCTAAGAGTAGCTGCCTATTTTCTAAGCAAGGAATGCTACACCCAACATGGAGAAGAGTATCTGAAACAAGGTCAAAGAATCACAACATTTCATCTTCCCCCGAAAGGCTCATGGGTGGTCTGTGACATCTCCCCAAAACTAAACGCAAAAATGATGTGTGGGTTTTCATTAACAAAGACTCCCTCCTTGACCAGACTTTAGCCCAGCTCCTCCAGATCTTCTCCTCAATTAGACCTCATTCTTGGCCTGCAGCCCTTGCCTGCCATGCCCAGTTTTAGGGAGAAAAAAAAGGAAGATTGAGCTTGTGCTGTTGCTGGGATCTACCCAGTCTTCTAGTTAGGATGGTAAACTCACCCTCAAAGGCCCAATGGCACAGAGCCCTGACTTTAGCCAGAAGCCTTTACCCTAATAGCTACCATCACAGGGGTGTAAAAGAGCATGGCTGGGGACAACAGCAGAACCAACTGATTGGCATCAACTTGGATGCCAGTGATGGAGACCAGGGGAGGAGACTGGAAGAAGGGATGTTCCAGAATCACCCTGAGCCTGAAGGGTTCCCCTTGACAGGATTGATTTCGTCATTCATAGTCAGATGCTACACTACCATTTGAAAATGGGGCTCGGTAATGTGGAGAATGCACTAATATCCTAATATATTAGTGGGCTTAAGTCAACACAAACAGGGCTTTCTAGAGATACTGCTCAGGTACATGGAGGATGAACAGACTGCACAGACTGTGGGTACGCTGCACAGCTACGTGAATACAAGTTATTACTTTCCTGACACATTTGGTGTTTGATCCCCCAGGCTACTACTGCTTATGGGCATGGAATTTATTGTAAAAGTCCTGACGAGTCAGTTCACTGAGAAGAGCATGTCCATGCTGAGGGTCTGCAGATCCTTCTTCATTTATTTTTGTATTACTTTTGAGTCTTTTCCTTGAATGGCAGAGCTGCTTCACTGACTCCTTTTGTTAGCCATTCCTTCCACTTTGGTGTTTTCCCAAAACAGGCTTCCCTAGACCATGCTGTCAGCTTTTTGTGTTTTAAGTAATCCACCCACCCACCTGTTAATGGCAAGTTTATGCCAAGTAGCGCAATGGCACCCCACTCCAGTACTCTTGCCTGGAAAATCCCATGGATGGAGGAGCCTAGTAGGCTGCACTCATGGGGTCACTAGGAGTCCGACACGACTGAGAGACTTCACTTTCACTTTTCACTTTCACGCATTGGAGAAGGAAATGGCAACCCACTCCAGTGTTCTTGCCTGGAGAAACCCAGGGGCAGGGGAGCCTGGTGGGCTGCCGTCCATGGGGTCGCACAGAGTCGGACGTGACTGAAGCGACTTAGCAGCAGCAGCAGCGCGATATAAATTTTTAAAGGTCAAGAGATTAGTTCCAGCCAATAAAAATCTTAATGATATCCAGTGGCCTGTATCAGGACAATGAACTATTTTAGGGTCTGATAATATTATTTTAATAAGGAGAAATGCTTAGACATGTTTAGAGCCTACATAAGTGAATTTGGGTATCAAGGCTGTGTGTGTGTACACTTGTGTCAGGGAGTGGGGAGGATTGAAAATGGTGTGGTCCTTCCCTTGTTCAGAAGGGGGCGACAGAGGATGACATGGTTGGATGACATCACTGACAGTGGATTGAGTTTGAGCAAACTCAAGGGAAGCGTGGTATGCTGCAGTTCATGGGTTGCAAAGAGTTGGACATGACTTAGCGACTGAACAACAGTTCTCTTGGTCATGCCCAAGAGATCCTCTAACTAACCTTGGCCTTGCTCTATGTCTCTCTGGAGACCTGACTACTATCACACATTGGAAAAACAGAGACAGTTGCTAAAATCTCCTGGCTCTCTATTTCTGGATTGGACCCGACAAGAGATTGTGTTTCCCTGTGTTGACCTTTAGTCTTTTCCCTTGGTCAGAGTTTTGTGCTTGACCTTCATCCGCCTCCAGTCAGATTTGGATCCAAAGCCTATTCTGCAGACCCACCTCTCACCCTCAGCTGCAGAAGGGGCTGGAAGGACTTCCCTCCCCTCCATTGCATGTATTCCTCTCCTCACTTAAGATTTAGCCACCTTCTCTTTTTAGGGAACTTACATTTGAACTTTCTTATCCATAGCATAATCTACAGTAGGCCCTAAGGGCAAGCATCAGTTTTTTCAGGTAGATGCTGGTACTACAGACATTCAATCAGTAAGACTAAAGACAAGCTTTCAGTTGCACTGTGCTTCTATTCCACAGTCTGTTTTATAGGATAGAGGTAAATCTGATATTCTACCTGTCTGAAGGAAAATACAAGCTACAGCTGGGAGGTCAACATGAGAGTGCATTCAGTTCAGTTCAGTTCAGTCAGTTGCTCAGTTCAGTTCAGTCACTCACTCGTGTCCAACTCTTTGCGACCCCATGAATCGCAGCACGCCAGGCCTCCCTGTCCATCACCAACTCCTAGATTCACGTACATCAAGTCCATGATGCCATCCAGCCATCTCATCCTCTGTCGTCCCCTTCTCCTCCTGCCCCCAATCCCTCCCAGCATCAGAGTCTTTTCCAATGAGTCAACTCTTTGCATGAGGTGGCCAAAGTACTGGAGTTTCAGCTTTAGAATCAGTCCTTCCAAAGAAATCCCAGGGCTGATCTCCTTCAGAATGGACTGGTTGGATCTCCTTGCAGTCCAAGGGACTCTCAAGAGTCTTCTCCAACACCACAGTTCAAAAGCATTAATTCTTTGGTGCTCAGCCTTCTTCACAGTCCAACTCTCACATCCACACATGACCACAGGAAAAACCATAGCCTTGACTAGACAGACATTAGTCGTCAAAGTAATGTCTCTGCTTTTGAATACACTATCTAGGTTGGTCATAACTTTTCTTCCAAGGAGTAAGCGTCTTCTAATTTCATGGCTGCAGTCACCATCTGCAGTAATTTTGGAGCCCCCCAAAATAAAGTCTGACACTGTTTCCACTGTTTCCCCATCTATTTCCCATGAAGGGATGGGACCAGATGCCATGATCTTTGTTTTCTGAATGTTGAGCTTTAAGCCAACTTTTTCACTCTCCTCTTTCACTTTCATCAAGAGGCTTTTTAGTTCCTCTTCACTTTCTGCCATAAGGGTGGTGTCATCTGCATATCTGA
>SJYW01005652.1:0-12806 GCA_006410735.1 Raphicerus campestris
ACACCTTTTCACAACCTTCTGTGGCCAAGAATCAGTTGTAGGACCTTACATTTTTGCTTAAAATTGTGTAGGATTATACCCCCTTGATTTATTTTGTAATAGTGCCATGCATTTTACTGTAGCAACTAAGAAAGAGTGTTGTCCTTAAGGCCCTATCCTCAAAATAGAAAGTTTGGACAAAGCTAATTGATTGTAGGTTTGCTGTTGTTCATTATCTTAATTAGTCTAGGTAATTAAATCATTAATTGATTGAAGCTGATCCCTTGCTAACACACAGTAAAACTTAATGCTTTTCTGCTTGATCCCATGACAACTACCTCTTCAGTTCTTCACTCACCTCTTTTTTTGCGGTGTTGACAGACTCGGACGGCAGGCA
Organism: Raphicerus campestris; assembly: GCA_006410735.1. Classification (NCBI taxonomy): domain Eukaryota; kingdom Metazoa; phylum Chordata; class Mammalia; order Artiodactyla; family Bovidae; genus Raphicerus; species Raphicerus campestris. The sequence continues at coordinate 377 of SJYW01005652.1, forward strand.
CAGGGGCACTAGAGGGTAACAGTGACCTGTGGACAGAGTTGCTGTGAGATGCGTTTCAGTGGAAGCAGACAGCAGTCCCAGCCTGGCTGAGGCTAATTAACACTGGACGGTAAACCACCGCGCGGAAGCAATCCATTATGCAGACAGGCCTGTCTCCGGCAGTTAACTTTGGTTGTTGGCTGTGTTTTGCTTGGGTACCTTTCTGAAACTGTGGATTTCCATCAAAGGGCTCTGATAGCCCTTCCTGCCTGGCGTATGCCCACATATCTTTAGTCTTGTGCCGCGGTGTTTCTGAGGTGAGCACTTTTTCTTCTTACTCAAGATTCATGAGCCTCTGGATAATCGCTCTGTTTCCTAAATATATGAAGCTCTTTTAAAACTTCAAAGCTGCCTCAGGGCGGAGGGAAGGAGGGACGGAGAGAAGATGCCGACTTAGAAGGCTTCTAGTGAATTGGCAAAACCACGAATACTTGTCTTCAGGTGCTGAAATATGAGCTGTTTTAACAGAGCTATTTCAAGTCTGAAAGTTGGCTTTTAAAATGAATCACTAATCCGATAATTACAATAACACTAGAATCAGACTAAACAAAGGAAAAGGTAAGGCAGTAAGAAGCTGTTTTACCTTGGAGTGCATTTCAAACCTCCTTGTTAGTCCTGTTCTATCTCATTTTAGAGAAACTTCTGTGGTAAGCTTGGATTTTATCAAAGCTCCTTCAGTACTATGAGGGTTTCTTTTCTTTCTTCCTTCCTTTTTTTTTTTTTGGTGTGAAAGTAATGAAATTCATAACTTGCTTCTTTTCTCTTTTCTTGGATAAACTGAGTCTGGCAGGTCTTTGGAAGAATTCAAGTTCTTGCTTTTTCTGATTGATATGAAAGCAATAGTAAGGAAGCAAAAGAGGCTGAAAGAATGTCTGGCATATGGATATAATGCTCCCTGCGTGCTAATTAGAGTTAGCTGGTTTTTTTTTTTTTTTTTTCAATCATAGTTGACGTAGCTTTCAGACAACTCTGCTTGTGGAAAAATATAGCAAACAAATGAGTCCTTTATGTCACTACCAAAATAAATTCTTAGAGAATTGTAATGTTCTATCATGCATAGTTTACTGTGGCTACAGTTATATCCAATAAACATTAACATGTGACACATAATTATAAAACATTTTCTATCTAGACATAAATATATTTCCTTTAAAACTCTTACACGAATCTGATAAATTATAATTCTATATTCTGTATATAATATGTGCTTAATTTCTTTCTAACCTGGAAAGCAGATATATCTTGTATATCTCTCTTTGTTGTTGCTTATTTTATGTAATGTTAAGACAAATGCTGATTCCAGAATGGAAAAATCACCTCTTATAATCAGAAATAATGTACAATTCAAAATATTTGTTTATATTTTAACAGTTAAGAATTTGTTTCTTATAGGTATTCTGTTCATATTTGTTTTAAGATGAAAAGATACTTTTGTTTCAGAATAGTTTTAGAAGAGTGATTATACCTATTAGGAGAACTGATGTATTGATATTTTACTTGCAGGAAGAATATGAACTTAACAGTCTTGGGGATGCATGAGAGGTCAGAGGCTGAACCTTTTTTACAACTTAATTGAAAATCAGAAGGTGTTATGAGAGGCATTGGTATGAGTTCAGTTCGGTTCAGTTGCTCAGTTGTGTCCCACTCTTTGCAACCCCATGAACCACAGCATGCCAGGCTTCCCTGTCCATCACCAACTCCCGGAGTCCACCCAATTCCATGTCCATCGAGTCAGTGATGCCATCCAACCATCTCATCTTCTGTCATCCACTTTTCTTCCTGCCCTCAATCTTTCCCAGCGTCTGGGTCTCTTCAAATGAGTCAGCTCTTCACATTCGGTGGCCAAAGTATTGGAGTTTCAGCTTCAACATCAGTCCTTCCAATGAACACTCAGGACTGATCTCCTTTAGGATGGACTGGTTGGATCTCCTTGCAGTCCAAGGGACTCTCAAGAGTCTTCTCCAACATCACAGTTCAAAAGCATTGATTCTTCAGTGTTCAGCTTTCTTTATAATACAACGTTCACATCCATACATGACCACTGGAAAAACCATAGCCTTGACTAGATGGACCTTTGTTGGCAAAGTAATGCCTCTGCTTTTTAATATGCTATCTAGGTTGGTCATCATTTTCTTTCCATGGATTTTATTTAGTTATGACCTGTGACTAATAGTGAGGGTAGGAAGATTGCTCTGGGAACTCTTTGTTTATCAATGGGAATACAGTTGATCAGAGTGAGAGAGGATGGTGACTTCTACTCTGGTGGCAGTGGAATTGGAGAGAAGTGGATAGATGCCAGAAATACTAAGAGATATGAAATGAAAGAGAAGTTAAGGATGACTGCCAGATCGCTTTTATGAGCACCTAGTTGGGTGATGGTAGTATTTATTGAGATACAACGTGCTAGCAGGAAGGAGGACTTGTTTAGGGTCAATGGAGAATCAAGAGCTTGGTTTGGGACATATTGGATTTGACCTGACCTTGAATAACCTAGTGGCAGAATTAAATAAGCAGCTAGATATATGAACTTCTGTATGAGAAGAGAGCTATGGGCTTAAGTTAATCTCTTGAAGTTATAAATGAGAATAGACAGTATCAACAAAGGAGAGAATAAACAAAGACTAAGAATTTAAGAAGCAACCCCTGGGAACTCTTTATAGAGGATGAGTACAGCAGGTGAGGTCAAAGGGGAAAAGGAGAAAGATAACTATAGAAAAAGGAGAACGTTCAGGGAGGAGTGTGCTTTAGAGACCAGAGGCATTGATGTTTGGAGGAAAGATGCTCTGAGAATCTACTGAAAGATCTGGAAAGTATGTATTGAATTTGGTGGCTTCAGGAACATTGATGACATTAGGAAGAGTTGAACTGAAGGAAAACGAAGGAGTGGAGTGGATTATTTAAGGGAGAAGTAGAATACACATAGGATTCTGAATCTGAAAGTGTTCATTCATCCTCAGGTCATAAACTCAAAGCAGAATCCTTTTTATGCAGTATCATAAGTATGCATTCAACAAAAGAGAAATATTTAAGCATCTAGGCCTCTAGACTTAATTATTTTTCTTCCCGTTTCTGCTGATCTCATTAAAGAAGAGTCAGTATATCACCATGCTGCATATTTGGTCTGGGGAGGAGGTCTAAAGAGTTTTTCGAAATCACGATTGGTATCATCACCAAAATGTTTCTTTTATGGTCCTGTCTATGACCAGCTCTTATATCTTTTGTTTGATGACACACACTTATACTGCCACTCCAATTACACTGAACTACTTAAAGTTCTCCAAATAACTGGAGATTACATTTATAAATGTTAAAAATTTCTCCAGTCAGTATTGTTGAATCTGACTCAGGGTTGTTGAATCTGCCTGAAATGTTCTTCTATCTTTTGCCTTCAGGTGCCCCTCTTTTATGATGCCTTCCCATAAAGAACCTCTTCTGTTCCTACACTGTATAAATTTCTGTAATAAATTCTCCAAATGTCCTTTTCTTCCTCTCTTTCTCCTTCCTTTCTTTCCTTTCCTTCCCTCTTCCTCCCTTCCTTCCATCTTAGGCTGGAACATCGTGAAGTGAAGGAAATTATTTACATATTCTCATGGCCTAATGTAGTAAGTAGGGCCTCCCTGGTGGCTCAGTCAGTAAAGAATCCGCCTGCAGTGCAGGACACCTGTGTTTGATCCCTAGGTTGGGAAGATCCCCTGGAGGAGGGAACGGCTATGCACTCCAATATTCTGGCCTGGAGATTTCCATGGACAGAGGAGCTTGGCAGGCTACAGTCCATGGGGTCGCAAAGAGTCAGACATGACTGAGCGACTTTCATTNTTTTTTTTTTTTTTCAATCATAGTTGACGTAGCTTTCAGACAACTCTGCTTGTGGAAAAATATAGCAAACAAATGAGTCCTTTATGTCACTACCAAAATAAATTCTTAGAGAATTGTAATGTTCTATCATGCATAGTTTACTGTGGCTACAGTTATATCCAATAAACATTAACATGTGACACATAATTATAAAACATTTTCTATCTAGACATAAATATATTTCCTTTAAAACTCTTACACGAATCTGATAAATTATAATTCTATATTCTGTATATAATATGTGCTTAATTTCTTTCTAACCTGGAAAGCAGATATATCTTGTATATCTCTCTTTGTTGTTGCTTATTTTATGTAATGTTAAGACAAATGCTGATTCCAGAATGGAAAAATCACCTCTTATAATCAGAAATAATGTACAATTCAAAATATTTGTTTATATTTTAACAGTTAAGAATTTGTTTCTTATAGGTATTCTGTTCATATTTGTTTTAAGATGAAAAGATACTTTTGTTTCAGAATAGTTTTAGAAGAGTGATTATACCTATTAGGAGAACTGATGTATTGATATTTTACTTGCCGGAAGAATATGAACTTAACAGTCTTGGGGATGCATGAGAGGTCAGAGGCTGAACCTTTTTTACAACTTAATTGAAAATCAGAAGGTGTTATGAGAGGCATTGGTATGAGTTCATTTCGGTTCAGTTGCTCAGTTGTGTCCCACTCTTTGCAACCCCATGAACCACAGCATGCCAGGCTTCCCTGTCCATCACCAACTCCCGGAGTCCACCCAATTCCATGTCCATCGAGTCAGTGATGCCATCCAACCATCTCATCTTCTGTCATCCACTTTTCTTCCTGCCCTCAATCTTTCCCAGCGTCTGGGTCTCTTCAAATGAGTCAGCTCTTCACATTCGGTGGCCAAAGTATTGGAGTTTCAGCTTCAACATCAGTCCTTCCAATGAACACTCAGGACTGATCTCCTTTAGGATGGACTGGTTGGATCTCCTTGCAGTCCAAGGGACTCTCAAGAGTCTTCTCCAACATCACAGTTCAAAAGCATTGATTCTTCGGTGTTCAGCTTTCTTTATAATACAACATTCACATCCATACATGACCACTGGACAAACCATAGCCTTGACTAGATGGACCTCTGTTGGCAAAGTAATGCCTCTGCTTTTTAATATGCTATCTAGGTTGGTCATCATTTTCTTTCCATGGATTTTATTTAGTTATGACCTGTGACTAATAGGGTAGGAAGATTGCTCTGGGAACTCTTTGTTTATCAATGGGAATACAGTTGATCAGAGTGAGAGAGGATGGTGACTTCTACTCTGGTGGCAGTGGAATTGGAGAGAAGTGGATAGATGCCAGAAATACTAAGAGATATGAAATGAAAGAGAAGTTAAGGATGACTGCCAGATCGCTTTTATGAGCACCTAGTTGGGTGATGGTAGTATTTATTGAGATAGAACGCGCTAGCAGGAAGGAGGACTTGTTTAGGGTCAATGGAGAATCAAGAGCTTGGTTTGGGACATATTGGATTTGACCTGACCTTGAATAACCTAGTGGCAGAATTAAATAAGCAGCTAGATATATGAACTTCTGTATGAGAAGAGAGCTATGGGCTTAAGTTAATCTCTTGAAGTTATAAATGAGAATAGACAGTATCAACAAAGGAGAGAATAAACAAAGACTAAGAATTTAAGAAGCAACCCCTGGGAACTCTTTATAGAGGATGAGTACAGCAGGTGAGGTCAAAGGGGAAAAGGAGAAAGATAACTATAGAAAAAGGAGAACGTTCAGGGAGGAGTGTGCTTTAGAGACCAGAGGCATTGATGTTTGGAGGAAAGATGCTCTGAGAATCTACTGAAAGATCTGGAAAGTATGTATTGAATTTGGTGGCTTCAGGAACATTGATGACATTAGGAAGAGTTGAACTGAAGGAAAACGAAGGAGTGGAGTGGATTATTTAAGGGAGAAGTAGAATACACATAGGATTCTGAATCTGAAAGTGTTCATTCATCCTCAGGTCATAAACTCAAAGCAGAATCCTTTTTATGCAGTATCATAAGTATGCATTCAACAAAAGAGAAATATTTAAGCATCTAGGCCTCTAGACTTTATTATTTTTCTTCCCGTTTCTGCTGATCTCATTAAAGAAGAGTCAGTATATCACCATGCTGCATATTTGGTCTGGGGAGGAGGTCTAAAGAGTTTTTCGAAATCACGATTGGTATCATCACCAAAATGTTTCTTTTATGGTCCTGTCTATGACCAGCTCTTATATCTTTTGTTTGATGACACACACTTATACTGCCACTCCAATTACACTGAACTACTTAAAGTTCTCCAAATAACTGGAGATTACATTTATAAATGTTAAAAATTTCTCCAGTCAGTATTGTTGAATCTGACTCAGGGTTGTTGAATCTGCCTGAAATGTTCTTCTATCTTTTGCCTTCAGGTGCCCCTCTTTTATGATGCCTTCCCATAAAGAACCTCTTCTGTTCCTACACTGTATAAATTTCTGTAATAAATTCTCCAAATGTCCTTTTCTTCCTCTCTTTCTCCTTCCTTTCTTTCCTTTCCTTCCCTCTTCCTCCCTTCCTTCCATCTTAGGCTGGAACATCGTGAAGTGAAGGAAATTATTTACGTATTCTCATGGCCTAATGTAGTAAGTAGGGCCTCCCTGGTGGCTCAGTCAGTAAAGAATCCGCCTGCAGTGCAGGACACCTGGGTTTGATCCCTAGGTTGGGAAGATCCCCTGGAGGAGGGAACGGCTATGCACTCCAATATTCTGGCCTGGAGATTTCCATGGACAGAGGAGCTTGGCAGGCTACAGTCCATGGGGTCGCAAAGAGTCAGACATGACTGAGCGACTTTCATTCACTCACACTGTAGTAAGTAACTGCTAACTGTTCGTTGAATGAATATATAAACTTCAGCTAGGCTAATCCAATTGAGAAATAAGATATAGCAATAGCAAAAAAGTCTTCTGAAAAGCAGAGATGGTACAAATAAATAAATGACTTCATTAAAAGTTAAGGCCCTTAAGCCTCACTCAGAGCCTATTTTCATTGACTTCACATACAACTCTAAAATGCTGATTTATTTGGCAGTCACACTGACCTGCATAAACTTAGACAAACTCTTGATCCACTGACAGATCTCAGAAAAAAACAAGTCATTGAGTGACAGGGAAATGAAAAACTGTACGAAATAGATAGGAACAAAACCCGTGGAAATAGCAGAGTGAACTAAAACTGTCCAAAAGAAGGGAGAGAGCTCATAAGAGAAGGAAAAAAAGTGGCCTGCCAGGACCTTCCATCAGGTCTAAAGCTAAATAAATAAACAAATTAATTTACTAAAATGGGGTATAAATAAACCTGAGGGCTTTTCAGGTGCCACAGTGGTAAAGAATCTGCAGGCCTATGCAGGAGACACAAGAGATGCGGGTTGGATCCCAGGCTTTGGAATATCCCCTGGAAGAGGAAATGGCAACCCTCTCAGGTATTCTTGCCTGGGAAGTCCCATGGACAGAGGAGNCTGGGGAGGAGGTCTAAAGAGTTTTTCGAAATCACGATTGGTATCATCACCAAAATGTTTCTTTTATGGTCCTGTCTATGACCAGCTCTTATATCTTTTGTTTGATGACACACACTTATACTGCCACTCCAATTACACTGAACTACTTAAAGTTCTCCAAATAACTGGAGATTATATTTATAAACGTTAAAAATTTCTCCAGTCAGTATTGTTGAATCTGACTCAGGGTTGTTGAATCTGCCTGAAATGTTCTTCTATCTTTTGCCTTCAAATGCCCCTCTTTTATGATGCCTTCCCATAAAGAACCTCTTCTGTTCCTACACTGTATAAATTTCTGTAATAAATTCTCCAAATGTCCTTTTCTTCCTCTCTTTCTCCTTCCTTTCTTTCCTTTCCTTCCCTCTTCCTCCCTTCCTTCCATCTTAGGCTGGAACATCGTGAAGTGAAGGAAATTATTTACGTATTCTCATGGCCTAATGTAGTAAGTAGGGCCTCCCTGGTGGCTCAGTCAGTAAAGAATCCGCCTGCAGTGCAGGACACCTGTGTTTGATCCCTAGGTTGGGAAGATCCCCTGGAGGAGGGAACGGCTATGCACTCCAATATTCTGGCCTGGAGATTTCCATGGACAGAGGAGCTTGGCAGGCTACAGTCCATGGGGTCGCAAAGAGTCAGACATGACTGAGCGACTTTCATTCACTCACACTGTAGTAAGTAACTGCTAACTGTTCGTTGAATGAATATATAAACTTCAGCTAGGCTAATCCAATTGAGAAATAAGATATAGCAATAGCAAAAAAGTCTTCTGAAAAGCAGAGATGGTACAAATAAATAAATGACTTCATTAAAAGTTAAGGCCCTTAAGCCTCACTCAGAGCCTATTTTCATTGACTTCACATACAACTCTAAAATGTTGATTTATTTGGCAGTCACACTGACCTGCATAAACTTAGACAAACTCTTGATCCACTGACAGATCTCAGAAAAAAACAAGTCACTGAGTGACAGGGAAATGAAAAACTGTACGAAATAGATAGGAACAAAACCCGTGGAAATAGCAGAGTGAACTAAAACTGTCCAAAAGAAGGGAGAGAGCTCCTAAGAGAAGGAAAAAAAGTGGCCTGCCAGGACCTTCCATCAGGTCTAAAGCTAAATAAATAAACAAATTAATTTACTAAAATGGGGTATAAATAAACCTGAGGGCTTTTCAGGTGCCACAGTGGTAAAGAATCTGCAGGCCTATGCAGGAGACACAAGAGATGCGGGTTGGATCCCAGGCTTTGGAATATCCCCTGGAAGAGGAAATGGCAACCCTCTCAGGTATTCTTGCCTGGGAAGTCCCATGGACAGAGGAATCTGGCGGGCTACAATCCATGGGGTGGCAAAGAGTGAGACACGCCTAAGCAACTGAGCACACATGCATACACACACATACATACTATCGGTTCAAAAACAGAAATGCATTTAATACATTAAAGATCATTAATTAAAATCAAGTATGGAAATACATATAGTTTATTGAAAAAAATATTGCTTCTATGTGGAAATGTTGTTGTTCAGTTGCTCAGTCATGTCCAACTCATTGCCATCTCATGAACTTCAGCATGCCAGTCTTCCCTGTCCTTCACTATCTCCTGGAGTTTGCTCAAACTCAGGTCCTTTGAGTCTTTGATGTCATCCAACCATCTCATTCTCTGTCGCCCCCTTTCCCAGCATCAGGATCTTTTCCAGTGAGTCAGCTCTTTGCATCAGGTGGCCAAAGTATTGGAGTTTCAGCTTCAGTATCTGTCCTTCCAATGAATATTCAGAGTTTATTTCCTTTAGGATTGACGGGTTTGATCACTTTATGGAATACCTTATTCCTAGGGATGACAGTAATAAACATAGAGAGCATTCAGGTAGGCTAAAATACTTTGGAGGGAGGGAATGGATATTATGAGAATTAGGATAAAAAAGAAGAACAGTATGTAGCAAACTTAGGGATCTTTGGGAAATTATTCTTTAACATAGATACAATTATTTTCTCTCACTATAATAACTGAGTTAACATTTTAAATGTGCTATTTTATTCCAGGCTGGGACACTTTGTTTTATCCCAGGTGACTAAGATGATTCTTATTCCTTCTTTTTCTTAAATTATGGTACAAAGAAAAGTTTTGCCTTCACTAAAAATCCCCACCTTGTGTGTTTCTTATTTTCAATTTAGATTACATCGACAGACCAAAAGGCAATGGTATTTACAGGACTGAGACACCTCAGATAAACATGATTAGTGTTTTAGCAACTCAAACACTGAGCCAAGGTTGTTTGAAAGTGGTATGTCAGATTTAGTGCAACTTCGGGTTTTGTTTTGGTGTTTACTATTTAGTGGTGTTATAAAAAAGGACTTTTCTCTAATTATAACCCATGAAAAAAGTCCCCTGCCTCAGCCTTCTCTGAACTTCTAGATTCAATTGCCTATCTGTTTTTTACAAATGAATGAAAACGTTGACTATGACTGAAGCTCTGTATTACAATGTTTTATTTTTTCCCACTCCTTAGAAATAATAAAAGCACATCATAGTACATCTTTGCTATTAACAGCTGACCTCCAGTGTGCTATGGAACTGTGTAATTGAATAACACTTTTTGCAAAGGGAAATAGTCAATAGAAGAAATGAATTTAAGTACCTCATGACGATAAAGCGATCGCTTAGTGATTGTGAAAGTTCTGAAATAGAAAAGCTGCTTTTGATTCCTCTTGGCTGACCTCTTTTCTAAGTGGAATTTGAGAGTTTACTACAAAACAGAAAATAATAATTTAGATGCATTTTTACTGATGGCAGCACAGTTTCCTAAATGAAAGTAATATTGTGGTATGAAGATAAAATTACATGGTTTCCATTAAAATAAACACTAGGAGAATGTCACATGCAGTGATAAAAAAAAAAGTGAGTGAAATCTGGAAAACAAATTATTTGAAATAGCACATTGGATAATAAGGAATTTTTAAAAAGAAACATTACTGAGCATTAATATTGTTACTCAAAAATTACTGATTTATTATTACATGCCCATATTTAAAGAATTCAGCTGTTACCAAATTTCAGAATTGTTTCTAACATTTCTGACCTTTGAAAAAGATGCACTGCCAATAACTTGAAGAGCAGAAAGGATCTCTTTCATAGGCTTGTTTAAATAGTTACAGTAATCTGTTGTTCATTTGCTAAGTTGTGTCTGACTCTGTGACCCCATGGACTGCAACATGCCAGGCCTCGCTGTCCTTCATGCTGTCCTTCACTGTCTCTCGGAGGTTGCCCAAGTTCATGTTCATCGAGTCAGTGATGCCATCCAACCATTTCCTCCTCTGTCATCCCCTTCTCCTCCTGCCCTCAATCTTTCCCAGCATCAGGGTCTTTTCCAGTGAGTCAACTGTCTGCATCAGGTGGCCACAGTATTGGAGCTTCAGCTTTAGCACTGCATTAATTAGGATTGACAACATGACCATTTCAGTTTATCTTCTTATCATAACAGGTAAATCTGCTGTTTTCTGTAGAGTTTAATGTAATATATACTTCGAATGACACAGAATATTATCACAGAGAGTGAATGTTTTGTGGCCATTGCACCGGCCTTTGTTTTCAGTAAAGATTGCACTGAAGTGCTGTGATGGGTAACATTTTAGAAAATACCTCATTTCTTCCAACTTGAAATATAGCAAGTTTTCATATAAAAAATATGAAATTATATTCACGAAACTTGCTGACTTAACCAAATAGAATCATAACTCTGAAACACTTGGTTTTAATTTCTATAAATTTTCTTAAGGTTATTTTCAAGTGTCCAATAAAATTAGTTCATTTTTCCTTTTCCTTTGTAAAACAATATTATTAAATGTACTCTAAATGGCCTACTTAATAGTATTTGATTCTGGCTTTTTAGGGTAATGGGAAATAATGCCCCAAATGCTTATAATGAAAAGAACTGGTTAATTGAGATCATTGACCATGTATTTAAATTCTTGAGGAATTAATCTTTTAATTATATGGAATGTTTTGATATTTTCTTGGTCAGCCTCATATTTTTGTCAGGAATATGTTGAAAGTCCTTGCAAAAAATCAAATTTATTTGATAACTAGCCAGAGCAACTGTTTAGTACCTGTCTTGAAGGCACAAAGTTGAACTAGTTGGTTTCAAATGAGGAGTCATTATACAGATTCTCTGAATTTCATTACTTGTTAGAATTTCACTTAAAGGATCATCAATTCTGTATTTTTTCATTATTTAGAAATTAGGTAAAGGTGTAGAGTTTGTGATAAAAATTGTGAAAGAGTGTTAGAAATTCATCCTTTAACAAAGAAGAAAGGATTAGCAACTTCAGATGGATGCTGTTTCCTCATGAAGGATTTGCTAAGTGTCTGGTGTATACTCCCAATGTTACACATGCTGATGCTGGTTTGAGGGTGATGCGTATTAGTTTTATAATATTTTTGTTAGTATTTTGAGTTTGGGATTTCCCATATAATAGACACTTGTAAGTAAGGAATGCTTCCCAATGAAGCATAATTTCTCCTCACATCAGTGCTATTTTATTAGATTTAGCCTTTTTGACTCTTGAAATATGACCAAATGTCATTCATTGTGTCAGATTAAAAAAAAGTCAATAATGTAATGAAGTCCTATAAGGCAACTATAAAGATAGATTAGTCATCTATAAATTAAGTGGTATGTTCAATAGATTTTGAGAAGTAGATTACCTAAATCCACATCATGGGATTATTCCTCTCCTACTCTTAATCCTGTTTTCATCAGTTCAATTCAGTCGCTCAGTCATGTCCGACTCTTTGTGACCCCATGAATCGCAGCACACCAGGCCTCCCTGTCCATCACTAACTCCCGCAGTTCACTCAGACTCAAGTCCAAGGAGTCAGTGATGCCATCCGCCATCTCATCCTCTGTTGTCCCCTTCTCCTCCTGCCCCCAATCTCTCCCAGCATCAGAGTCGTTTCCAATGAGTCAATTCTTCTCATGAGGTGGCCAAGGTACTGGAGTT
>SJYW01005652.1:14378-25329 GCA_006410735.1 Raphicerus campestris
AGGTGGCCAAAGTACTGGAGTTTCAGCTTTAGCATCATTCCTTCCAAAGAAATCCCAGGGCTGATCTCCTTCAGAATGGACTGGTTGGATCTCCTTGCAGTTCAAGGGACTCTCAAGAGTCTTCTCCAACACCACAGTTCAAAAGCATCAATTCTTTGGTGCTCAGCCTTATTCACAGTCCAACTCTCACATCCATACATGACCACAGGAAATGTCTTGCTTTTGAATATGCTATCTAGGTTGGTCATAACTTTTCTTCCAAGGAGTAAGCGCCTTTTAATTTCATGGCTGCAGTCACCATCTGCAGTGATTTTGGAGCCCCCAAAAGAAAGTCTGACACTATTTCCACTATTTCCCCATCTATTTCCCATTAATGATGGGACCGGACGCCATGATCTTCATTTTCTGAATCTTGAGCTTTAAGCCAACTTTTTCAGTCTCCTCTTTCACTTTCATCAAGAGGCTTTTTGGTTCTTTTTCACTTTCTGCCATAAGGGTGGTGTCATCTGCAATCTTGATTTCGGCTTCTGTTTCTTCCAGTCCAGCGTTTCTCATGATGTACTCTGCATATAAGTTAAATAAGCAAGGTGACAAGATACAGCCTTGACGTATTCCTTTTCCTATTTGGAACCAGTCTGTTGTTCCATGTCCAGTTCTAACTGTTGCTTTTTGACCTGTATACAGATTTCTCAAGAGGCAGGTCAGGTGGTCTGGTATTCCCATCTCTCTAACCCAAATGAATATGCCATCATTCTTTAGCTTAAAACTAACATCCATGTATTGACTATTATAGTGTCTTATCAACTGGACACTGTGATGACAATAATGTGTGTACCGTCATAGCCATCTGCCTCTAAATCTCTTTAGTTTATAATTAAAGACATTTTTTATATTCACATTATACATGGCAGTTGTGGCTTGGCTGTTGTGGATCTTTGTTTGTCTTTTAATTTGGGGGCTCATACCAAAGAAGCAGCCCTTATTTGGCATCTGCCATTTTTATGATAACNATATTCCCATCTCTCCAACCCAAATGAATATGCCATCGTTGTTTAGCTTAAAACTAACATCCATGTATTGACTATTACAGTGTCTTATCAACTGGACACTGTGATGACAATAATGTGTGTACCGTCATAGCCATCTGCCTGTAAATCTCTTTAGTTTATAATTAAAGACATTTTTTATATTCACATTATACATGGCAGTTGTGGCTTGGCTGTTATGGATCTTTGTTTGTCTTTTAATTTGGGGGCTCATACCAAAGAAGCAGCCCTTATTTGGCATCTGCCATTTTTATGATAACAAGTGGAGCAAGATACTGGGCTGAACCACTCAATTACACTTAAAACCAATGCTTAGATCTAGTGTATGTTTTGTCATATTCCATTGGGTGAAGTGAGATATGCGACCAACTCTGTGACTGGGAGGTGTGCTCTGCCTCCAGTGAGGCAGCCTGAGTCACGTGCTCATGAACAGGACTGTATAATCCTCTCTTATAGGCCAGAAAATGAGAATAAGAAAATAACTTCCTAGAGATGTTTAATACATTTGATTACAGCCCTTGTAATTCTATGTTTGGTTAATTATGAATATCGTTTTCCATTCTGGACACTCAGAGAGTTCCAGAGGCTGCTTCACTTTCTCTTGGTGATTTCATAGGTTCCTACCTTTGATGACTAAGAAGAAGGTTGTTGTGGTTATTGAGCACATTGAAAATGGGTAAAAGGAGAGAAAACAAAGAATAGGATTGCTTTGTACTATACCAAAGTGACCAAACTGGTACCAAACCACCCAGTTTCTCGCAAAAAAGCTGGTCCTTCTATTGTCCTGAATATATCCGTATGCTTTCCCTGGGATCAGTTTTCAGGCTATTTTAACATGAGGTCTGTTCAGTTCAGTTCAGTCGCTCAGTTGTGTCTGACTGTTTGCAACCCCATGAATTGCAGCACGCCAGGCCTCCATGTCTATCACCCAACTCCCAGAGTTCACCCAAACTCATGTCCATCGAGTCGGTGATGCCATCTAGCCATCTCATCCTCTGTCGTCCCCTTCTCTTCCTGCCCCCAGTCCCTCCCAGCATCAGAGTCTTTTGGTCAGAGGTATGCAATCCCCTCAGAATGCAATTGAACATAAGCTCGTGGTAGCATGTCTATGTTCAATGATAAAAATAATTATTTTGTGATTTCTGGGGCATTAAATAAAGCTTGGTAGACTGCAAGCATAGATAAGACTTTCAATAGAAAATGGCCGAGCGATATTGAGATCTGGCTATTCAATGATAAATGCACATCACCTTTACAATAGTTTTGTGGATCATAAGAGATATACTTAGCACATTTAAGCAGTTTGATAGATCCTTCTCAGGAACTTGTGCTATGACTACAGCTCCTATTTCTAACTGTTCCCCACCTCTAATCCTTCCTCTTCCTGGTCCCTGAATTTTATCTATGTTTTCAAAGAGTTATGCATTCTTAGAAGCTCTAGAGCAATTACTCAAACTTAAGTAAAGCCCTGAATAACACATCTGACATACAGTAGGTGTTGAATATATAGTAGCTATTTTAAAAGTATTGTTGTAATTATAGTTTTTATAATTAAATGATCAGCTTTGATCCTTGTTTCTTGTGTGAGTTGTATTTAAAACTGCTTGCCTTAAATGGAAAACCATGTAAGCCTTACATTCATATATAAATTTTGCAGTTTGTATTGAGTGCTTCCTGTGGACAGGATGATTATTCACTCACAGCAGAAACTGAAGGAGAATGTGACTGATACTGTCCATGAACTGAGAGGTTTATAGCCACCCATGGTTGCCTGTAATTGAATAGTTTATGTGCTTGAAGGTAATGGATGGGAGATTAAGGGACAGTAATACTCCATCTTTACCAACAAGTTCAGTTAGAAAGTCTTGAAAAGTAGTTCTAGGTGTTTACTCTGTCAATACTGTTGTGTCTATAAATTTGTGTGCCTTCTTCCCCAAATGGATACACACAAACAGTAAACTTTTAAACAGCCAAAATCAACAACTGATTTACAGTCTGGAAACCCCACCAAGAAGGCTTTAGTTTGTATTTAAAGAGCCCCATGATTCATCTCATTGGAGTGCCAGATTTCTCTTCTTATTAAACTAATAATGGTACATGAAGGATCCTTAAAAATCCTTTCCCCTCCTTTTCTTTCCTAAGTATAGTAGTCCTCAGAAATGAGACTCATTACTTTTTTTTTTCCCCCAATCAATTCTTTTATTTAATTTTGACCCCAGTTCCAAGGTTATGATTTCCTGGGTACTAAGGGAAAAAAACAGCCAAACAAATATTAGAAAACAGGCCTGTGTTTATAGAGTGGGAGAAAAAGATAACTTTAGTAGGGCAGAAAATGTTAACGTTGTTTTCATGCTTCTAAGAGCATTTGATTAGCTAATTTGATTTTAAAAAGAAAGAGAAAACAAATGAAAATGAAGAAACCATTACTGTGAAGTCCAAAGGAGTACCTTACTCTTTTGTACATCTCTGACTATAGCTGAATGTTTGATAACAAATTTCGCAGATATATTTTTTAAAAGAGGACAAATTTTATAGTTCTCAGGACCTAAAGCAGGAGAAATTTGACTAGATTCATAAAATTGTTAACAGCTCTCTGTTTAATTTGGAATAAAGTGAAAACTCATCATGGCTTACAAGGCCCTGGGTAGTCTAGCTCCTATATTTTTCTCTGCCTTCATCTTGTATCAGACTCTCCTTCACTCATTATATTTTGATTGTCTTGCCACCTTCATACACAGTCTTTCCTGTTCTGGATTTCTTCCTCTGTTCATCCTAATTCAGTCTTTCTCATTATTCCTCTTCTGTAGGATCTTCCTTCGCCATCCTAAATAGGTCTGTCTTCTCCATCATTGTGTTTATCTTATTCCCAACATGTCACATTTTGATTACTTGGTGTTTACCACTTCCTCCTCCTCATGTTTACACCCCACAACTACAGGGTTGTGGGAAGTGTCTTTCTTTTTCTTCACCACCTAGAATTTTATGCATTCTGCCTACAAGTTGTTGTTGAGTGTTTGTTAATTAAATGAACAAATCAGTGAATTATGGGAAAGTGTTGGATTGTGTTTAAGATATTACCTTACCTGTAAGATAAGAGTAAAGGACCTGACCACTGTGAACCTGTTGCACAACAAGGATAGCTGTGGCCAGATCTCTTGGTTTTCCATCCAGTGTCTCTCTCTCTCCACTGGGCTGTGATGTTACCTTGTAAAACCTATCATAAGCATGGACTTTAATCCACCTTCCAGCTGAGTTCTGTTGCTCCTGAACATCTTTGTTGTCTACTTGCTGAATGCTTCTTGGATTATACTTTTACTCCTTAGGTCACATGTGGTATGGGTGTTTTTAAGGGATCAAATGAAAAACCCATATATACTATGGAACCAACAACATCTGATCGAATCTGAATATTGCTTTGGAACAGGTGTTTGAGTAAAATGTCCCACAAGATAATGAGAGATTAAATAATATATGACTGTTCATGCATCACTTTCATGTTTATGCAGAGTTATTTCTACTTTAAGAAAAATGGATATTCAGAACATTCTCATTTGTAGCAAGCATTGCTGATAAATTTAAAATATAGTTTAATTTATCACAAATCAGTTTATCAAATGTCAGGTATCTCCTACCTTAGAATTTTGTTATTCTATAAGATAAAGCTTAGTTTCATTTACAGGTGAGAAACTGAATAAAATGTATGTCACTTACCCAGAGTTACCTGTAATCATTTATGCAACTGACTTACCAATAAGAAATACTCTTTATAATGTAAATGGATATTTGGTAGCACAGGTGAATATGAATAGACTATATGACAGACATTGGTTATCTAACTGGTAGACAGTTAATTTTTGCTTACTAGTAACAGAACCCAGATTTTATTCCAATATAAATGTCTATGTCTGACAGAGAAGTCTGGGTACTATGTGGTTACTCTTACTGGTTTAAAATAAATATATGCAGTGGTCTTACTTTTCCTTCTAATGGCTGCACTTAAACACAGGCATGCAGTTGGATTGTGGCCAATAAAAATTGAGTAATTGCTGGGGAATCTTTGAGAATAGTTTATTCACTCACAGGAGAAAGATACAAGAGAGGGGAGTTCCCTGAATGGTCCTTCTGTATGTGGTGTTGGGAACGATTGCACACATCCACACGGGAGGAGGGAATCAGCACAATGAGGAGGTGGAGTGGACAGATGGACAGAAGGAGCCTGAGTGCACAAGGGTGTCCCTGATATGCTGAGGAAACTATTCTGCCTCAGGCAGGATAACGTCCTTGTTATTGAGACCACTTTGAGTAGGGGCTGCTTCTACATGCNCCTGTTCTGGATTTCTTCCTCTGTTCATCCTAATTCAGTCTTTCTCATTATTCCTCTTCTGTAGGATCTTCCTTCACCATCCTAAATAGGTCTGTCTTCTCCATCATTGTGTTTATCTTATTCCCAACATGTCATATTTTGATTACTTGGTGTTTACCACTTCCTCCTCCTCATATTTACACCCCACAACTACAGGGTTGTGGGAAGTGTCTTTCTTTTTCTTCACCACCTAGAATTTTATGCATTCTGCATACAAGTTGTTGTTGAGTGTTTGTTAATTAAATGAACAAATCAGTGAATTATGGGAAAGTGTTGGATTGTGTTTAAGATACTACCTTACCTGTAAGATAAGAGTAAAGGACCTGACCACTGTGAACCTGTTGCACAACAAGGATAGCTGTGGCCAGATCTCTTGGTTTTCCATCCAGTGTCTCTCTCTCTCCACTGGGCTGTGATGTTACCTTGTAAAACCTATCATAAGCATGGACTTTAATCCACCTTCCAGCTGAGTTCTGTTGCTCCTGAACATCTTTGTTGTCTACTTGCTGAATGCTTCTTGGATTATACTTTTACTCAGGTCACATGTGGTATGGGTGTTTTTAAGGGATCAAATGAAAAACCCATATATACTATGGAATCAACAACATCTGATCGAATCTGAATATTGCTTTGGAACAGGTGTTTGAGTAAAATGTCCCACAAGATAATGAGAGAATAAATAATATATGACTGTTCATGCATCACTTTCATATTTATGCAGAGTTATTTCTACTTTAAGAAAAATGGGTATTCAGAACATTCTCATTTGTAGCAAGCATTGCTGATAAATTTAAAATATAGTTTAATTTATCACAAATCAGTTTATCAAATGTCAGGTATCTCCTACCTTAGAATTTTGTTATTCTATAAGATACAGCTTAGTTTCATTTACAGGTGAGAAACTGAATAAAATGTATGTCACTTACCCAGAGTTACCTGTAATCATTTATGCAACTGACTTACCAATAAGAAATGCTCTTTATAATGTAAATGGATATTTGGTAGCACAGGTGAATATGAATAGACTATATGACAGACATTGGTTACCTAACTGGTAGACAGTTAATTTTTGCTTACTAGTAACAGAACCCAGATTTTATTCCAATATAAATGTCTATGTCTGACAGAGAAGTCTGGGTACTATGTGGTTACTCTTACTGGTTTAAAATACATATATGCAGTGGTCTTACTTTTCCTTCTAATGGCTGCACTTAAACACAGGCATGCAGTTGGATTGTGGCCAATAAAAATTGAGTAATTGCTGGGGAATCTTTGAGAATAGTTTATTCACTCACAGGAGAAAGATACAAGAGAGGGGAGTTCCCTGAATGGTCCTTCTGTATGTGGTGTTAGGAACGATTGCACACATCCACACGGGAGGAGGGAATCAGCACAATGAGGAGGTGGAGTGGACAGATGGACAGAAGGAGCCTGAGTGCACAAGGGTGTCCCTGATATGCTGAGGAAACTATTCTGCCTCAGGCAGGATAACGTCCTTGTTATTGAGACCACTTTGAGTAGGGGCTGCTTCTACATGCATCCCCAGTATCAACAGATGACTGTCCTTCAGGTGGACTAATGAAGACTTAGCAGAAGCGCTTCCATGTTGTAGTGGGGGAAAAAAAAAAGACCTAGTAGAGCTTACAATTTCATATCAGTAGGCTTCAAAGTGAGAAAGAAATCAATGCAAAAGCTATTTTAAGATTTAAGCAACTCTGAAGGCTACCATCGAAAACTTGAGCTAGTATGAAGACTACCAACATCAATATTTAGTACACACAGCTCGAAAAGACATCTGGATTTAAGTTTGTGAACTTTGTTTTCTGAATTTATGTAAAAATATCTAAGTGAAAGGAATCAGTTTATCTTGGTACCTGCAGGAAACAAGTGTTTTTAATCCTGAAGAAAATGTATTGTTCTTTGGCATTTTTATCTTTTGCCAGTGGGCGTGTGTTGAGATCCTACCTATAAAATTTTTTTCCTTAATTCAGCTTTTCTAGGAAAAATACCAAATCCCTGAACATTTATGTTTCAGTGGTACTGACTGCAAATCAGATTTTCCATCAGACTTTTACTCTGGAAGTTGCTGTTAGTGTGAATGTAATTGGTATGAATTTACTTGGGGGTTTGAGGCTTCTCTAAATTGGTTACCTCTGTGGATTTCACTTCCTTTTGCTAAAGAAGGAAAAAAAAATCACAACTTTTCCATTTTTCTCCCATGGCTATTTTCTATTTAGGTTTCCTGTTTCTTTTTGAGTCAATTTAGGTATTTTATGTCTTTACCAGAAAATTATTTATTTCATACAGTTTTAAACATTTATTAGCTCTCTGTTGTAAGTATATTCCCTTAAATAAATTTCATTGCTATCTATTGTTAGATCATCTTTTCATGTCTAGGTAAAATATCCAGAGATTTGCAGAATTATTTAAAGTAAGACTTAAAAGTAGTGCAAGCACTAGAATATTAATTAAACAAACTTGTCTTTCGAAAAGCATACTGAGAATTGTGCCTAGAAAGATGTGATCTCAAATATTTTTGAAAAGCAGAAATTTACTTTTAAATTACTAAGGCATCTGCTTCCTTTTTGATCTTCAAACCTTGTTATGTCCTTGAGCTGGACTTCTCCACTTGGTGTTTAGGAAAACCTAGGTCCTGTTAACAGGTATGTGGAGGAAAATGTCACCCTACATACATGTATGGAAGAAGCACAAATTGATTTGTTTGTTTTGTTGTGTTTGGAGCAATTACTTTTTCTATTTTGTTTTGCTATTACTCTGAGACTTCTCAGAGCAACTAACATAAATGTATGCAAAGCAGTTTCATAACTTTGCTTCGTTCAGTTCAGTTCAGTCGCTCAGTCGTGTCCAACTCTGTGACCCCATGAATTGCTGCACACCAGGCCTCCCTGTCCATCACCAACTCCTGGAGTTCACTCACATTCACGTCCATCGAGTCGATGATGCCATCCAGCCATCTCATCCTCTGGCATCCCCTTCTCCTCCTGCCCCCAATCCCTCTCAGCATCAAAGTCTTTTCCCATGAGTCAACTCAACAGCTCAATTAACTCAGTTAACATGTTACATTTCCTCATAAGCACAGAGCGTTTTCTCAGACTTCTATCACCTACACTGGGCGGTTGGTTGATGTGGGCCTCCCATGGAGTATGTGCTCCTTGGGGAAGATGAACCACTTTTGTTTCCTCTTTCCTGGCAATGTGCTTGTGAAGAGTAAGAATTCAGAGAAATGATGTAACGTAGGGAATGTTTCAGCAGTGCTTATATTCTGCCATGTGCAAGCAGGACACAGATTCTTCCCACGTTCTCCCTGGTAGCCCAGTCTATTTTGACTGAGAAAGATGATCATGGAAAAAAAGGATATGTTTGCCATGACAGGGGAGAATAAATGGTCCTCAGAGGGAGGGTTTCTGTTAGGTCCACAGGAAACAAGAAGATTGAAGTTTTCTGCTCTTCAGCTGAGTAAGGTTTTAGGAAATAGGATTTGCTCCTTGAAAAGTAAGGGTGAGAAATGTGGTGAACTGGGAGGCAATGGTAGAGACTGTGACACTTAACACTGAAACATTAGTTGCGAAAGACGTGAGTAACTTTCTCAAAGTTCTGAGAGCATAATACCATATAGGAATAACAATCATAGACTTACTTGATTATTTTTAAGCTCCTGTGAAGTTCTATGACATGTGATAATGGTAGTCCCTTGTTATTTGATGGGGATTGGTTCTAGAAACCTCTTGGATACAAAATCAGAAGATGCTCAAGTCTCTTAGATAAAATGGTCAGCCATCCGTATGCATGAGTTTCACATCCTTTGCTAATCTTTTGAATCTACATTTGTATCACTGTCCTATTAAACATGGTATGGGTGAGTGGACAGGACCCAGACTTGAGTAGTGAACTTCATTTACTCTCAGACATTTGCATCTTGATTTAACTTTTTTTGTCTTTTTGACTAAGATTATGGTAACTCTTGAGACCTATTAAAATGGTTTCTTTTTTGAAAACAGCTGTCAACAAGGAAGTCGACTTTCAGTTGAAGAAGCAAGCTAATTGGTACTGTGAAACTATGAATAGGAAAGAAATGACTTTTCATGGAAATATGGCTCAGGAGAAGACTCAAAACTTATTAAAATGTTTATATATTTATAAATTGGAGTATTCTGAGAAACCTGAAAAATTAACTTTTTTGAATGGCTAGAACTCAATGTGCTGTATATTTACAATAACACTTTACAATTTAAAAAGTGTTTCTGTCCCTTGTTTACTTGACCTTCATAGAAGTTCCTGGAGATGGACAAAACAAATATCAGTGCACCATATTTTTGGAAATCAAAGCTCATGGCTAAAAGTAGCTTTTTATGATAGAGTTTATTGGTACTCACTGATGTGTTCTCTTATTCCATGAGTATACCGCCAAACCAAATTTCCCAACTTGCCTGGCACTTCGGTGGGACCATGATTAATGGAATATAATTGGAAATTATGTGGGAGTGAGTTGTGCCACCTCTAGGCTAAGTGTTTAAGAATGGAGGGTGACTTTGACATGCTCTCCCTCTTCCCTCATCTGTTGGCCCGAGGTAGAGGATCCAGTGGAAGGTTTGGGGAGAGTAGAGGATGATGGAGCCACCAGATGGAAGAAACTGAGTTTCCTGAATGTCAACAAGGGGCAAAGCCTCCCTACAAATTACATTAGACTGTGACATGAATGAAATACAAATTTTACTGTGCCAAGGTTTTACTGAGATTGTGGGTTGTTTATTATGGTAGTTAATTCACCTTCTCCCTCCTTATTCTATTGTATTTCTATTATTACACATTATCCATCTGTACTAGTAAAATCTAGTATTTCCTTTATCAGTTCAGTCGCTCAGTCGTGTCCGACTCTTTGCGACCCCATGAATCGCAGCATGCTAGGCCTCCCTGTTCATCACCATCTCCCGGAGTTCACTCAGACTCACATCCATCGAGTCCGTGATGCCATCCAGCCATCTCATCCTCGGTCGTCCCCTTCTCCTCCTGCCCCCAATCCCTCCCAGCATCAGAGTCTTTTCCAATGAGTCAACTCTTTGCATGAGGTGGCCAAAGTACTGAAGTTTCAGCTTTAGCATCATTCCTTCCACAGAAATCCCAGAGCTGAGCTCCTTCAGAATGGACTGGTTGGATCTCCTTGCAGTCCAAGGGATTCTCAAGAGTCTTCTCCAACACCACAGTTCAAAAGTATCAATTCTTTGGCGCTCAGCCTTCTTCACAGTCCAACTCTCACATCCATACATGACCAGAGGAAAAATCATAGCCTTGACTAGACGGACCTTAGTCAGCAAAGTAATGTCTCTGCTTTTGAATATGCTATCTAGGTTGCTCATAACTTTTCTTCCAAGGAGTAGGCATCTTTTAATTTCATGGCTGCAGTCATTTTCTTTATAAATTTTATAAATTTTCTTTATAAATGAATGTAAAGCAGTTTGAGAACGTGAAGAAGTATAATGTAATCAAGCAGACAAAGGAGAGGGCTTCTTAGATACTGTTAGAT
>SJYW01005652.1:37590-62725 GCA_006410735.1 Raphicerus campestris
TTTACATTGTTTCCCCATCTATTTCCCATGAAGTGATGGGACAGATGCCATGATCTTAGTTTTCTGAATGTTGAACTTTTATAGACATCTCTAAATAGTTGTTCATAGTAGTTACCTCCAGTTCAGTTTTTTAAATTAAAGTAATTATTATCATTTCCCCTACAACATGCTTTATTATTAATGGGTAGTAACAATGCAATAACAAATATAACCTTTTGCCTTAATGAATTATTTTTTTAATGACTGATAATAACCATAAACCTAAAAACTTGGTGGTATTATTTCTTCTTTTCTTTCATTTTCACCATATACTCTTCCATAATTGTACCTGATCTATTCTATTTTAAATGATCTTTTAAATGAGACACCATTCCCTTGGATATTTTTCACAGTTTAAAAGAAAAATGTTTATCTTTTAATATTAAACTATTTTAAATTTCATATCTAAACTTTATAGTTTAACTAAACTTAACCTATCATAAAAATATCTTAATTTTTTTCATATAATTTTCTTCCTTTCCAACCCTTTCCTCATTTTCTGTAATTAAAAAGTACAGTTATTGTGTTATTTAATGGCTTTAATATTTGCCCATGGCTCTTGAATACTTAATGAAAATAAAGAACATGACAGTAAAACTAGCTAGCTTATACAGCACCATGGGTCCATGTTATGCTAAGCATTTAAGGAGATACAACTAATCCTCAAACTAATCCTTATAATCACAATTTTACAGATGAGGAAGCTGAGTCCTAACAAGTTTTAATTATCCAATAATACCTAGACTCCAACTGAAAAATAAAGTCCAACAACCTCTTTGTGAAACTTTCAGCACATAGGATAAAGTTTGTATTTCTCTGAAAAATATACAAGGCACTTCATTTTCCTGGCCATTCATGTGTGCCCACCCTGATCTCCTCCCCAAACATGACACTCTATCTACACCAAACTACGGAGCTCATGCATCGCATCACATTATTCTGTTGCTTTGAGTCATCACATTTGCTTTTACTTTGCCACTGTCACCCTCCTTTCTACTCAGAAAATTTCTTCTTTTTTTTTCATTTACTTTTATTTTTTAATATAAATTTATGTATTTTAATTGGAGGTTAATTACTTTACAATATTGTATTGGCTTTGCCATACATCAACATGAATCCACCACAGGTAATCTTTAAATTTCTAGGAAACAGTGGATCTTAGGNATTTTCTTTATAAATGAATGTAAAGCAGTTTGAGAACGTGAAGAAGTATAATGTAATCAAGCAGACAAAGGAGAGGGCTTCTTAGATACTGTTAGATGGGGTCTAAATCTTGCAAAGGGAGAACCATGAAATAATCCACTAAGTAGATGCCTCAGTTCTGAGCTCAGGGGATATGCAAGAGAATGAAAGAGGTATATAGAAAGAAACAACATGATTATCAGTTGAATGGCACTATTTCTGTGCTTTCATTTAGAAACCTAAGCCAGTCTGTTCTTGGCATGAGATAGGGCTAGTAGGGAATNATATGCAAGAGAATGAAAGAGGTATATAGAAAGAAACAACATGATTATCAGTTGAATGGCACTATTTCTGTGCTTTCATTTAGAAACCTAAGCCAGTCTGTTCTTGGCATGAGATAGGGCTAGTAGGGAATGGAACGAATAAAGTTGCATAAAGTTGCTTTTTGGTAGAAAGTTAGTATTAGATTATAGGACTATTTGATCATACCACAATAAAAATATGAAAGAAGTCATGACCAGGTTATTTTAAGTAAACTGACAGATCCTGAAGTAAAAATTGTTTGGCCTCCTGGAAACTGGTTGCTATTTTACAACTTCAAAGATAGTTTAGAATGCTGTTTGTACCAAAAGTATGTTGAAGCAGAGTGCCTTCAAATTCAGTAGAATTCTTATAAAACTGAAGATGCCAAAATATTTGTGAAATTCTAGAATTTATAAAAATTCTGACTAACTAGGAGCANTTGTTTGGCCTCCTGGAAACTGGTTGCTATTTTACAACTTCAAAGATAGTTTAGAATGCTGTTTGTACCAAAAGTATGTTGAAGCAGAGTGCCTTCAAATTCAGTAGAATTCTTATAAAACTGAAGATGCCAAAATATTTGTGAAATTCTAGAATTTATGAAAATTCTGACTAACTAGGAGCAGCGTTTTCATTTCTTTCTCCTTTTCAAACAGCTGCCACTTTTCTCTCCCTCCTTTGCTCAAGACAGACACTACTAATTGATTATAATAACTTCTTTTATCTCTGAAACTGCATCAGAGTCATTCTGAACATGGTGCTCGAGACTGTCCCATCAGGAATATTATCCTTGGAAGCAGGAGCATAATGCGCCTGGGGAGAAATAAGGTAGATACTCGTTGTCCAAACTACTCCTTTAATCCAACTATTGCTGGGTTCTTCTCAGTTCAAATGAGACAGTACATATTCTACACGGGAATATTTGAGGTTGAGGCTATGAGCAATAGTTATATCAAAAATTGTGTAATTTTTTACATCTTTTTTTTCCCCCACTGATTTTCTAAATTGTTTTTTGCTCTGCACTCTTAAGAGAGGATTAGTAATTTCCCTTCAGTTGGTCTTAAAGATATGCCTTTAAAGATTCATTAATGCCTCCCTTGATATGGAAAGAGAAAGGAGACATTGCACTCAAATTCATTTTTCTACTTGTTATCAAGTCTGCTAACGAGAGTAGATTAAAATTGTCAACTGTAAAAAAACAAAAGCTTTGGTACTTGTATATTCAAAGTACTTTGTCATGTTTTGAGTATTGAAATTAAATAACAGGTTCTCCATCTTCAAACTTGTATAGAAAGAAATTTTACCCAAATCAAATATTTACCAATTAATTGCTCGCAATTTTTGTCAGAATTTGACATGTCCCAGACATTTTTTCCAGCAACATTGTAAAATTGATATTTCTCAGTCTTTTCTCTCTGTTTTTTACTTTCTCTTTCCCTCTCCTTCACTTCATTACTGTGTTATTTTTAATGTTAACATCATTTTGAGGCATTTTGTTTAGGAATCTGCTGTGTACTCTCTTGAATAAAGTAGCCCATTGCTAAACTGGTGAATTTATTTTTAGGTTTAAATATTTTAAAGAAGACATTTGTTAAGTTATGTATATGAGAAAATAGCTCAATGTTATTATTTTGAGAAGAATTTACAAATTTTGTCCAAATAAGGATTCCCCACACCCTTTGATTCCACAGATTACTCCAATAAGTCTTCAGGTAGCAGAAAGTGAACTAATCAGCCCAGAGGGAAAGAATAAATACTGACTTATTCATACTCTGTTTCTACCTGTATTTTCCTAGCCACTCATTTTTTGGTTATGTTTTGGCCATAACGTAGAACTATAATCTTTTTGCTGCTGCTGCTGCTAAGTTGCTTCAGTTGTGTCCGACTCTGTGTGACCGCATAGACAGCAGCCTACCAGGCTCCCCGTCCCTGGGATTCTCCAGGCAAGAACACTGCCGTGGGTTACCATTTCCTTCTCCAGTGCATGAAAGTGAAAAGGGAAAGTGAAGTTGCTCAGCCATGTCTGACTCTTTGTGACTCCATTGACTGCAGCCTACCAGGCTCCTCCACGCATGGGATTTTCCAGGCAAGAGNTTAGTTTTTAAACCAACAAATTCTCTTATTGTCACTATATAGTGACCCTTTTTTCTTATTACAGAGACATAATTTTTCAGGCATCCAGAATTTCAAAAGACAGTAAAAGTAACATACCTCACTTGCTTATTTTTTGGCCTTCTAAGAAGTTACACCTATGGCTAACTAAAGAGCAAGGATTTCAGCCCAAGCCTCTCAACTGTTAAACAACTTCACTATCTACAAAATAACGACACTGGTGTGTGTAGAATTCTCTGGGGATTTGTCCACTGAGAAGAGCCGAGTATCTGCTCCTGCATTACTGAAGGTCCTCTTATTTTGTTTAATTCAGAACTTGGTGTTTGACTTTTCCCTAGCCCACATATTTGCTTTGGATAGTGATATTGTACCCCCAAATGTCAGATTTCTTGGTTGACATTAAAAAAATTAAACTGAGGCTCACAGAGCCCACACTTCTGTCGACCTTGGCTGTAACTGGAGTCACAGTAAATATTGTTGTTTGTTGATATTGGCACTTAAGGTGAAGTGTGTTGAGTGCAGGAAGCCTCATAGACCATGTGCCTCACACCACGTACCTGGAACATATGGTTTGTGTTGTCCCCACTGAACTTTCTATAAAGGGCATACATCTTGGTTTTCTTTTGGGAATGTTGTAATTTTTTTCTTGAGTCAATTTGAAGACTTTTTTGCCCCCATCCTTCCATAAGTTTCTGGCAGAGTTTTGAGACAGGCCATGACAATGTTTAATGTAAGAAACTGGGAAGGCTTGAAGGAAAATATTTTAAAACCTAGTGTAGGATTCAATATATGTACGTGTGTGTGTGTATATATATGTGTGTGTATGTGTATATATATGTGTGTGTGTGTCCATTATGTATATAATGCTTTCTGTCAGGTGTTCCACATATTCCCTTAAACTTGTAAAATACAAGGACTGAATTTGATTTAACAAACAATATATATAGACCATTTCTTGAGTAGACTAGCAACTTGCTGCTTTCAGAAGTGTGTCCAGGGTGTTTCTTGTTCTTTGAAATGGTATTGGAAGTCTCCCAGGAGAACTTTAATTTACTTTTTTTTTTTTCCGATCAATAGAGTGAAAAACCAATCTTACACAGGCTCTTCTCTCCCAAAGGAAATATTGTATCTTAAACATTAGCTTCATAGATAATTTTAAAAGTTTTAGTGGTTTGCTCTGGCTGATCTACTTTTGTTTGGTTCTCTGACTTGATAAAATATAAAGTCAAAGTCCTGATAGGTAGCTTTCAACATTTAGCTTATGCCTTAGGCAGTTATTTTTAAATGCATCAAAACATATCTTGGTTTTGTTTTTACTATATGGTTTCAATAAATGACAGATAGTATGTCATCTTTTCCTTCTTTTGATACTATTTATTACTTATGTTAGGATTAGGCTGCTTGTTAGGGCTGAGTTCCTGAGCCCCTCAGTCAAAAGAACTTTGGTCTAGATCCTAGCTGTGCCATTTTTAACAATATGAACATGATCATGTTTTTAACTTCTTTGACTCTCCTTTTACTTATCTCCAAACTGAAGCTGCATCTCACCTTACAAAATTTTTGTAAAAATCAAAAAACATTATATGTAGACAATGTGTGCAATGGTGTCTGACGTGGATTAGGTGTTTAGTAACCTATTTGGATCCCTTTCATGAAGAATTAGATGATGCATTAATTATTTGTGAGTTGGTTGTGTTGTGGACCTGAACTTGGAGAATTTTCACTTTCTACCTACATACACAAGTCTAAAACGTGGTTTTGTGTATATGAATTGTAGAAAAACTCAGATTCCAGCTTAGCTGTATTCAATCTTGAATATTCTCTATAATATTCTCTGTAATAGTCTCTGTAATCTTAGGCTCACCAAGATTGCCTTTAAACTGATTGGTCACTGAATACTTAGATACTTAACATGAAGACAGCATGGTGTCTTAGAAGTTGTCAGGGAAGCACTCAAAAGTCTTTTCTTGATTAAGGGTGAAACTAGGTCATATTTTGCACTGTACATTGAACTTGATTAAGAAGTTCAAGGATTGTAAATATTTTGATAGTGTTTGCTTGCTTTCAAAGGACTATCCTGTCCCTTAGGATTTAAATGAGGACATTCATTTTTGAACATCTTCACAAGAGCCAGACTGGACAGATGTTTCTTAAAATGAGCTGCTGAGAACAACTGAAACTAGAATTTAAAAGAAAATGTCTAATGTGGCTTCAGTCTTATTTTTAAAGGCAGCTACTGGAAGTGTGGCATGGTGTTGATATGGTGGGTTTTAGAAACAACAACTCCCTTCTGTGAAGGTACTGTTTGGGATAGATTTCAGCCTGAAAATGAAGATGTGATTAGACCTCGTTCATTTATATTGGCCTGTTCCTCTTGTGTGGCCATAGTTTTGCTTGACATTTTTGAACATTACCAGTTCTATATACTTCTCTATCTTTCGCCTTAGTACCGAACTTATACAAGTCTACCGTTCAGTCAGCTTAAAAATAGGCCACTTATGGTAAAAATCAGCCCCGCCAGTTGATTGACATCATATAAAACTAAAATGCTGGCTGATTTCCCACTATTCCTTATTCTGTTGCCTTGAGATGGACACCTCACGTTCAGTCTGTTACACATGCAGAGTTTGCCCACAGGAGTTCTTCTGGAACCCCAACAGAATGGAAATGTTGTGGCTGTGAGTATTTTAAGTTCCTGGCTGTCAGTTTTGTTCATGGAACCTTCAAAAGTGATTTTTTCCCCCAAAACTTTTAATACTAGTAAAGGAAGACAGTTGGTCCATTGGGCTTTCCTGCTTCTCCAGTCTCACCAAAATATAATTCATCCCCCCCCTACCTTTCTACATTTNTTGTTCATGGAACCTTCAAAAGTGATTTTTTCCCGCAAAACTTTTAATACTAGTAAAGGAAGACAGTTGGTCCATTGGGCTTTCCTGCTTCTCCAGTCTCACCAAAATATAATGCATCCCCCCCCCTACCTTTCTACATTTATGCACTGCTTTGTAGAGGCCTTTTTATTTCCTTTAAAAGATGATTCCTTTCATCTTTTGCCTTTGTTTTCATTCACTGCCAAAGAAAAGCTTTCTCTTGAAGGCTCCAGAATATAAGGATGACTTCTTTTTAAAGCTTGATCCATTGGAATAAAAATACAATGCTTTTGCCTTTGAAGATATCAAGACAGAAGGGTATTCTGACATCCAGCTTCTGATGCCAACATGGCCCACTCCCAGAAGAGCTTCTTTATGGGGGCAGAAATTCATTCAGAACGACCCCAGACTGGGGGAAGCTGATCACTTTTTTTCTGTCTCTAGGACCAGGAAGTTTGTGAATATTGTTTGAGCACATGCATATTAATAATATGCCCAGAGAGAGCAGTAAAATTCTTTGAATGAAAACATTCATTGTGAAGTAAATGAATGTAATTATAATTCATAGGAGCAATTTTGTCAAAGTGCAATTTGTAACCCTTAATATCAAAACACAGCAGGCATCCTTAAATATTGTTCCAAATAAGTCTCTTCTACCTAAATAATGTCCTATTAATCAACTTTAACATTACTCCCTAACTTGTATAATATTCTACTTGAGTGTATCTAGGATAACTATAATATACTGTTTCTCTATAAATGATATGATTCATTGTCTTTAAGACAATGAAATTAGTTCAATTTGAGGTTAGTTAAAAAGGGAGAAGTGAGTGAGGTTAGTGTTTTTAAGCCCGGAACAAATAGTTGGGACATTAGTCTCGATGGTTTCTTCTGCAGTGTGGACTTTTAGGGTAAGGCAAGGAAGGAAAGAGGGTCATGGGCATCATGGTCAGGAGAATCTCAGTTCTAATCTGGGTTCCAGCCTTCTCTGACAGTGAACAAGTTACTCGCTTTTCTTATTTTTTCTTATTTTCTGTAAAATAAGAACAATTTGCAAAAAATGGTTGTGAGGAGAAGTAGCAAGATACACAATACGGTTCTTGCATGTAATGAATGTGTTTGCGTGAAAAATTGGGTTTGCTGATAACATAGCATCGAGGAAGTGTTCCAGTTACCATAACTGTTTGATAAATTACACAAAAATTAGTGCCTTAAAAAAGCCATCTGTTATTTTCATAGATTGTCTAGCTCAGGAATTCAGACAGGGCACAGTAGAAATGGCTTTTCTCTCCTCCACAGTGTCATAGTGTGTGGCAGGAAGACTCTAAAGGGGGCAAATGGACTCATCTGAAGGTTTACTTGTTGGTTCATCCTCTGGCTGGTGTCAGGAGATGTATAATGAGAGAGATGTAACAGCTAATGTGCTCTCAGTCACTTCAGTTGTATCTGACTCTGCGNTGAAGGTTTACTTGTTGGTTCATCTTCTGGCTGGTGTCAGGAGATGTATAATGAGAGAGATGTAACAGCTAATGTGCTCTCAGTCACTTCAGTTGTATCCGACTCTGTGACCACAGGGACTGTAGCCCGCCAGGCTCCTCTGTTCTTGGGATTCTCCAGGCAAGAATATTGGAGTGAGTTCCCATTTCCTCCTCCAGACGCTCTTCCTGATGCAGGGACTGAACCTGAGTCACCTGTTTCCTGCATTGCAGGCAGATTCTTTACCAGTGAGCCACCAGGGAAGCCCATAAAGAGGCAGACAGAATCATCGGAAGCCTTGCTTGTTGAAGTCTGGTACAAATAGGTGTCCTAGAGCATCTCTTCCTTGATCTGTGTTAATGACCTTTCCATGAGTGCTCTTCAGCATGGCAGCTTCAAAGTGGTCAGAACTCTACATCTTATCTCAGGACTTCTAAAGCAGCTGGTCTGAGAGGATTGTGCATGGGGGAGGGGAAAGGAGGGACGGGAGACACTGCCAGGAGGTTTACTGGCAGAAGCTGTATTCTTTTATAACCTAGCCTCGAAAGTCATGTAGCATCCCTTCCAGTATGCTTAGTGGCCAGTTAAGCCCCAACCCCTCACCCCACATCAAGAAGTGAGAACCAGATGGGACATGTGAATCTTTGGAAAAAACAGTCTGATGTAAGAAAACAGTGTTTGGATCAATAACTTTTTTATTTTTTTATTTCTCCTCCTCCTTCTCTCCCTCTCGCTACGTCTCCTCCTCTTCCTTTTTTTTTTTTTTTTTTGGTATCTGTGAAGATATGTTCTGAGAGGCATATTGTGGCCAGATATGGAAACTTATTAATGCTGGGTTGCATAATGTGAAACTCTTCTGCAGGCGATGGAAGGCTACTGGAATTTTTTTCCTAGGTATGTGTCTGTGTTTATGCACATATGTGTGTGTGTATCAATATCAATACAGAAATATATGTAATTTTTTGAGACAGTGATTTCATGAAAGAGATGCTTATCCAAGTTAGGAAGTTTCATTTGTCAAAGAAGCTGACCTCATAGGGTCTCAGATTTCCCCTCTGTTTCTGAAATTTTGGTGTTCAAACCTGACAGCCCAATCATGAATGCCAAGTGTGATTGGAATAGTGTTGAAGAGAATCTCACTGGCCAGACATTATAACGTATGCAGAAAGCACAGCTTCATGTGTGGCAGCTAAAAGTGGCAGGTTTTCTTAACTAGGCCCATCTATTCCCCCAAGCTTGCTGTTCTTTATAGTCCTCTCAGAGAAATCAAATGTGGAGCATCATGGAGACTTATTAAAGCAATAATTTGAAATGTTGCTGTGGAAATTATGATGAAAACTCATCTACTCAGAATTCAGGTTTAAATGCCTTTATATAATTTTGTACTTAGAGTCTGAAAGCAATAGTCTTGAATGTTAAAAACCATCAAATGCTAAAACCAAAACAGCCACAGCAAAAACTCCCCCACTATAAAAATCAAATAATAACTTGACAGAACCTCAAAATAACCATAATAGGACCACATGAGAGGGTCTGGAAAGTGTCTGATCCCGGCAGTTAAAGACTAGAACAAAAATACCTCTTGATGTAGTTTGATCAAATCTCTGATATTTAATGAGAACATACTCATGCAGATATTTTGTATCCCATTTTACACTGCTTAATTTTCCTTTAATGAGTTGTTCTGCCCAGTATGTTAATAAGTGGAGAGCTCCACAAATCAGCTGCTATAATGACTAGGCTGACTTTTTGTTTAACTATGGACAAAGCAATCTCCATAGGTGTAAGTTAAGGGAAGAGAAAAGTGTTAATTATTTAAAGCCCATGTTCAAGCTTCCTCTGTGGGAGTTCTGGTTGTTGGTTTTTGTTTGACATGCTATGTCCGTGCAGGAGTCAGAGTCCTATTGAAGGAGCTTAATAAATAAATGTACCTTCTTACTGAGGCTTCTCCAGTGGTAAAACACAGTTTATTGTTTTTCTTAATAAAAAATATTTATAGCATTTAGTTGAACCACATGTATACGTCACTATGGCCCCTTTTATACTAAATGACAGATGTGCCCGTACTGCTGCTTTGCTGCCCTGTTGACCATGATACACGTGTGTTATGATCATAAATGCAGGACATAAAGTGGTGGTGTGTGTGCATTTATATATATAGCCTTCCCAGGTGAAACTAGTGGTAAAGAACCGGCCTGCCAATGCAGGAGATATGAGACATGGGCTCGACCCCTGGGTTGAGAAGATCCCCTGGAGGAGGGCATGGCAAACTTCTCCAGTATTCTTGCTTGGAGAATCCCACAGAGCCTGACGGATTATGGTCCATAGTGTCACAGAGAGTCAGACTTGACGAAGCGATTAACACTTTCACATATATATATAGAGAGAGACAGAGAAGGACACACACATCATAACTATTTATTTTATGTATATATTTATATATTTATCTGTGTGTTTTGTGAGGAAATACTCTCAGAACTTTGTGGAGGTCACTGTGCATTGTCTTGTCCTACCATCACCACTTGCCCAGCCCTTTTAGAGCTGTAGGGGTCCCTAAAAATATAATAGGGTTTTATGTTCTTTAAGGCGTGCAGGGTGATCACTGAACAGGTATTGCTGTTTTTTTTTATTGAATATTTAGCTACAGACAACAATGACAATGGAAAAATGAATTTATATGCTAGGATGAATATTTCAAAGTCATTATTAAAAGAATATTTACAGTGGGGGCTATTTTAGAACTGACTGACCTGTGGCTCCTGCCCATCCCTGAGGACTGCAAGCATTACACCACCATTTCCTTCTGCTGCTAACCTGGGCTTTCTTGGAGAAGCTTCCCCTTAAGTGTGTTTTTGTGTTGTGGGGTGTAGNGTGATCACTGAACAGGTATTGCTGTTTTTTTTTTTTTTTTTCATTGAATATTTAGCTACAGACAACAATGACAGTGGAAAAATGAATTTATATGCTAGGATGAATATTTCAAAGTCATTATTAAAAGAATATTTACAGTGAGGGCTATTTTAGAACTGACTGACCTGTGGCTCCTGCCCATCCCTGAGGACTGCGAGCATTATACCACCATTTCCTTCTGCTGCTAACCTGGGCTTTGTTGGAGAAGCTTCCCCTTAAGTGTGTTTTTGTGTTGTGGGGTGTGGATTGAGAAATGAAGCTTTTAAAGATACATCAGTTTTCTCAATGGAAAGGTCAAAGCTGAAAATAACAAGATCATCTCCAAGTTAGTAAGTTCATGGGCAGGCCTTTGGTCAAACTAACCTGTGTGTAATCTACTGAATCTATTCTCTCTCTCTCTTTCTTATTATTTTATTTTTTTGTTTACTAGGGTTTTTTCAAATTCTTTACTTTATTTACAAGCATTTTTTGAGAAATATATAAATGTATTTGTTGTGATTATAGTGTTTTAATGAATTAAAAATTAATTCCTGACATCTATGAACTGTGAGTCAGGGCAACTGAGGAATTGTTGGCATAGGAATGATTGGGAACGATGTGACCTCAGTAAAGGCTGACAGGCTGACATGGAGGGTGCTTGAAGGCAGTTCACAAGGTCAGGAGACAGGGTGGAGGAAGGGAGAGGAGAGATGTCAAAAAAGAGACTGTATCAGAATTTTGAACCAAGGAAACAAGAGGACACGATCTTTCTCCTCATTGTTTAACCATCCTCCATGGTCACGCTCATTTTTTCACAACATAGCTTCTTTTTCCAGGGCCCTGAAACCCAAGTTAGTACTGTGGAGCCCATAGTATAACTACAAACTAGGTTTATAGACTTTGAAGGGCTAGCCTAGGAATTTGTGATATTGTTTCCATAACAAATTAGTTCTCAATGTCAGATAATGCACATATCACAGTTNATAGTCCACATGTTGTTTCAGCAATATAATTTGGTGATTCCTTTGAAAAAGAACATATTTAATGTTTTAAAGCAACATTACTCAAGAGTTGAAGGCGTTTTAAAATTACAACCTTATATATACCCAGTAAGACTTCCCTGGTGGCTCAGGGGTAAAGAGTCTGCCTGCAGTTCAGGAGACATGGTTTGATCCCTGAATTGGGAGAAGTCCCTGGAGTAGAAAATCACAACCCACTGCAGTAGGCACGCTGGGAAACTCTGTGGATAGAGGAGCCTGGCGGACTACAGTCCATGGGGTTGCAAACCATGGGGTTGCAAAGAATCAGACACTACTCAGTGACTAAGCAACAACAAAGTTATGCAGTGATGGTGGTCGGAATCATGCTTATAGATCGCGAAGGTGATCACAGTGAAGGAGAGGGAGCCATTGTAGCTCACTTATTTTCTCATAGTTATGAAATGTTTAGAAATTTTTAAACAGTTTTAGAAATAGAAATTTGGACAACAATGTAAATATGTCAATTTCCAGGTCAGGAGTCAAGTCAATGTGATTTGCTTACTTTGTATAATAATGAACAAAATTACTTTGAGGTGGTGGGATGTTAACTGTAAATCTGATGAGAATTCATTACTCAGTTCCCAGAACTGAGTAACAATCAACTATGATTTGCTGTACTAGAGATGGAAGGATTCTGATAGGCTGTCGAGGCTATATGGGTTTCTGCCCCTGTGCTATCATCTTCTGGTCTTCTGCATACCAGTTTCCATCCCAAGACTACGTGTGTCTCCAGCACGGTTATCAGTTTAACTCGAATATTCCTGAGAGAGCTCTTTTCAGGTATGTTGTAGCATATAATTTGACTTCACTTTCCCTTTTCACTTTCATGCATTGGAGAAGGAAATGGCAACCCACACCAGTGTTCTTGCCTGGAGAATCCCAGGGACGGGGGAGCCTGGTGGGCTGCCGTCTATGGGTTCGCACAGAGTCGGACACGACTGAAGCGACTTAGCAGCAGCAGCATATGTTCTATCTTTGGGACCCAGTACAGGAAATTAAATGCAGCCTATGCATTTTGTGGACCTAATTTTATTTTTTTATATAAAATCTTATTTTAGGTTATTTAAATTACCTTTTCTACTAGTAGACTTCACTTTCACACTGAGATGTGGGTTACATTGATTTTGTTATTCAAAGGGGTATAAATGTGCTGTGTATTTTTATCATGTATGCCTATATATTTGTAGTTTTGCATATACAGGAATGTTCTGACCTCCATTCAAAAATACAGCTTTTCAGAACCATTTGTACTGAAAAGGGCTTTAGGGAATAGGGCTTGATACTTCTTCCTTCTCTCCTCTGCAATTTTATCCTATTGATAGCACACATGGATCAAAAAAACTGTGATCCATGTTTTATGATTGAAATTGATGTATGGTTTCATTATTGAAAATATGTATTGGGGACCTGGGCAAGGGTTTCTGTCACCCTCCTTGCACTTGGGCTCTGGAACCCTCCTAAGAGAGACATGGAGAAAGACCTGGGGTGGAAGGGCTTTGGGGAACACAGGAGAGCTAGAGCAAGAGAGGAGACAGGAGCCAAATTATGAAGAAACAGAGTTTGGCTTCTTTCATTGCATTTTATTCCAAAAGAGTGTTTTTTTAATTTTAACTTCTGTTTAAAGAACAAACCACATAACAAAAGAAACATAAGCTCTGGGATGCTCTGGTTTTGAAAAGGTCAAATAGTTGACACTGACTTAAGTCAGAACAGTTAATCAAGGAATCCGGAGTCATGAGGACAGTCAGGGTGGCATAGGGCATGGCTATGAAATGATGCCTGGATTTTGTCTTTGTTTATTCTTCTTCCCTATCCATGAGCCCTACCACAGAAGCTATTTTCTAGATGCTTAATGCATTCAACTCTTTAAAAACTATAACTGCAATGTGAAATTTCCATTCCAATTGTTCCCTGTGTATTATTTTCACACTTCACTGCTGGGGTTCCAAGTTGTCACACAGAGAAGCTGTCAGCAAAGACAGTAAGAATGAGACATAGAGGCCTGCCGGCCTGCACCCACAAAAAGTACAGAGACCAACTCAGATAGAAAAGGCACCGAGACCCCCAGCCGATCAAAATAACTGCCTCCTCCTTCCCTCCTTCCTTCTCTCTGAATCATCAGGCTTCGTGCTAAATAGGTGGGGTGTTCTCTTTCCAGGTGCTGTCCCCACTGCTTCTGGTGCCAGGGTCTGTTAATAATTTAAGGTGTATTACAGTATGTCACAAATAAGTCAGACATTTTGGAATAAAAGTCGTAATTGACAATATCAGTTTTTATGTCTTGCTGGCTTCTGAGAACAGTCTGGATTGTTGGGACTTCCAGTTTAGAAACTGTGTGATGGAACTTTCCAAATTAGTTCTATACTGTACATTTTTAAAAATTAATTTTAAAATATTTAATTTTATATTAATAGGCAGGATATTTTATGGCTATACCAAATATATGAGTCATTTGTCCATTGTAGCCCTTCAGAAACAAAATGGAACTTCATAATTTCTTCAAATATATATTATTCATTTGTTTCATTCAATGAAACATTCTTTATACAAACATACTTGGGTGCCTGTTGTGTGCTAAGCACACAATTTGTGTGTGTGTGTAAGATAGGCATCAGTTCAGTTCAGTCGCTCAGTCGTGTCCGAGTCTTCGCGACCCCATGAATCGCAGCACGCCAGGCCTCCCTGTCCATCACCAACTCCCAGAGTTCACTCAGACTCACGTCTATTGAGTCAGTGATGCCATCCAGCCATCTCATCCTCTGTCGTCCCCTTCTCCTCCTGCCCCCAACCCTTCCCAGCACCAGAGTCTTTTCCAATGAGTCAACTCTTCGCATGAGGTGGCCAAAGTACTGGAGTTTCAGCTTTAGCATCATTCCTTCCAAAGAAATCCCAGGGCTGATCTCCTTCAGAATGGACTGGTTGGATCTCCTTGCAGTCCAAGGGACTCTCCAGAGTCTTCTCCAACACCACAGTTCAAAAGCATCAGTTCTTCAGTGCTCAGCCTTCTTCACAGTCCAACTCTCACATCCATACATGACCACAGGAGAAACCATAGCCTTGACTAGATGGACCTTAGTCGGCAAAGTAATGTCTCTGCTTTTCAATATGCTATCTAATTTGGTCATAACTTTCATGAATCTCCTTTAATTCTGTATTTTATATTTTGGTTGTATTTGACACCATAATTTTTTGAACAAAAATAGATAAAAACAATGCTGTTGTCCAGGAAAATCTTTTAGTGCAGGTGATAAATGAAAAATCCAATACGTAACAACACTGTAGTCAGCTTCTTAAGGTAGGTTCAGGGAGTTGTGGAGAGGAAATATATCTTTCAGCCTTAGGGGCTTCTGAAGCTGCTGCAGGGAGGAGGCGCTGCTTAAAGAGACCTCAGAAATGAGCTGTATGTGCAGGTGCACAGAGATTGGCGTGCCAGGCGGCAGTCCTAATGCATAGAAAGGATTAGGAAGGATGCCATTGTCAGGGACCTGGAGGTGGTTTGCTGTGGTGGGCATATGGGTTTATGTAAAGAGCACTGTAAGTCGAGATTGGGTAGAGGGACAGGGCTGAACTCCTGAAGTCCTGTTACCCTCTATGGGGTGGAGTTTATCATAAAGGTTGGGGACAGGATGGTACCTAACAGTATACTGTGGAGAAGTCATGATCAGATCTGTTTTAGAAAAAAGTGCTTTGACTTCACTGTGCAAGATGGATAAGAATTGGATGTTAGATTAATTAGTTCCTATAATTCTCTCTAGATCATAGAAGAAGAGGGGCTTGAATCAGATTGGGGACAGCAAAGATAAAGAGGAGATGACAGATATAAGTGCGTCTTAAATGTTGAATGTGGCATGAGATGATGGAGATCAAAGCCTGGAATGTTAGTGGTGATGTTGATGGGGGAGCTACTGGGTGTCGTTTTTTGGGTGGGAAGTGGAGGTAGCATAATGAAAGGATTTAGGATTATCAGGTTTTGGTCTTTGGCTGGAGGAAAGGAATGATGGAAGTGCAGGAAGACACTGATTTGGGAGGGAGAGCTCACAGTTTTCAGATGAGAAAACATTGACTTTGAAGCACTGGATTGATCAGGGAATCTGTAATGCTGTAACACCTCACTGTGTGCAAGATATGTGCTAGTATGCGCTAAACCTTTTATTTCCCAAATTTATAACAGTTTGAGGAAATAAGTTCAAATATTATTGTCCTTTACACGTGGGGAAACTGAGGCTTAGAGATGCTAACATGCTCAAGATCACACACTGGTGAGGCATTGGACCCTGGAATTCAAACCCAGTTCAAGTCAACTGCTCCTGAACACTTACACGTGACCTCATGAGACTCAAGCACTGCCTCTGATGAGACCTGAGTGTCTAGGATATTTATTTCACACTTTCTGCATTAGTGCCTAAAATAAAGAAAGCTGTTGTTGAAACATGTTTACTGACCATTGGGAAAAAACTTAGAAGAAAAATAAAAAGAGAAAAGGTTGTGCCTTGGTTATTTTGGTTGTAATTTACAAGGCTTTTCAAATGCATGGGAGATTAAATGCTTCTTGACAGTATCCAGATTTATAGTAAATTTCAGAAGTAGGAGAACCTTGGCTTAGTTTAGTGAAGGAAACAAAGAAATCTTTGAAAAATAGTGAAGTATAGCTCATTTTGAAATGTACTGTGACCTTGTGAAATGAGGAGTATTTTTTCATCTCCGAATGTACCTTAATCATAATGTAGCCCAGGGGAGCCAAACATTTTATATGTTTTAACAAGCTAAGTGATTTTATAAAAGTGCTCTTAGAAGGATTTATTTTAATTGAACGTTAGACATACTAGTCTTAAATCATAGCTAGTGCTTTGCTTAGAGCTCTATTTCAGGTTAGCTTTCATAAGTAAAGTAGCAGAAATTATTTTTTTCAGTAAAATAATCCTTGATATTGGAGTGTTACTTATTTTTGCTTGTATGAACTTTAGGCTTTTTAAATGCTTAAACTGCACATGCAAAATATTTTTAGGATGTGTGTGTATGTGTGTGGGAAGTTTAATATTTTTATTTCATATTTATCTCATTTTTACTGTTTAATTCCAGCAATATGACATAGAAAAGAATAGTTTTACCTTATTACAATAAGTTTTTCCTCTTTGCGGCGGTTTTCTAGGGAATAGATGGCAATATTTGGAGACATTTTTGGCTGTCATTCCTGGTAGTGGGGTGGGCTGAGGTATGCTATTGGCATCTATCTAGTGGGTAGGGTGCTGGGATGGTGCTAAAAAGTGAAGTGTTAGTCACTCAGTCATATCTGATTCCTTGCGATCCCATGGACTGTAGCCCACAGGCTCCTCTGTTCATGGAATTCTCCAGGCAAAAACACTGGAGTGGGTAGCCATTCCTTTCTCCAGGGGAACTTCCCAACCCAGGAATCGAACCCAGGTCTCCTGCATTGCAGGCAGATTCTTTACCATCTGAGCCACCAGGGAAAGTATAATACACAGGACAACTCTCCACTATATAAAAAAAATGTGCAGCCTGGCATGTCAGTAGTGCTGTTTGAAAACCTTACTTTAGTTAGTAAAATGGTTAAGCCTATTAAGCATATACAAACAGATATTTTCCTTAGCATCTAAGTGCAAAATACTGATGCTGTTTGGCATTCAGGAGGAGATAATAGGAGTGGTGGGTAAAGAAAGCAGAAGAATAAATTAAAACAGAGGAAAAACAAATGAGCTACAGGAAAAAAAATGCAAAACTAAATTTGGAATAGAAGGAAGAGGTAATGTGATCTTAGTAACCATCCCTCCAGTGTGCATCATCAAGACAAAAGGGAGTGTGGATAAGTGACAGTTGTGATGTCCATATTTTCCTTTATATTAAGAAAAATATATGTCATTACTACTGTTATTATTAATAGTATATAGAGCATGAAAAATGTGTTAAGTGCAGTGTAGAATGTAGAGTCATTCACCACCCAGAGGGTTTTGAGCTTATAATTAGGCAGATGGAGCAGACTCAAGCCTGGGGAAGGAAAAATAGGTGACAACATTACAGCTCCAAGGCTGATTTCATGTGATTTTTGCCGGCATTTCAGTTAAACTCTTTTGTTTTAAATGAAAGCAGCTACTGTATACTATAGAGAAAAAGACTTTGAGAAATTATTTGATACCATCAAAGAAAGAAACTCAAAGATAGCAGTTAATATGAATAAGCTTGAAACAGCCATCATAAAATGTATAAGGAAATCTAGAGTGAGTGAGTGAAAGGCACTCAGTCGTGTCTGACTCTGCAACCCTATGGATTCCAGTCCATGGAATTCTCCAGGTCAGAATACTGGAGTGGGTAGCCTTTCCCCTTTCCAGGGGATCTTCGCAACCCAGGTCTCCTACATTGTAGGTGGATTCTTTACCAGCTGAGCCACAAAGGAAACATAAGGAGTTCTTAACAGGAAGTAAATATCAAGTGGGTTTTTTTTTAGTACCTAAGTTTCTAGTTTGATACATTCATTTTAATATAGGAGATAGATGGGAGGTTTCTGATTCCTTTCAATATGAATTTTTCAGTTACTTTATTTGCTATATCTATTGTTTTTAATTGGCAGATTTAGAATAGAAAGATTAAGAGGATTTAGACTTGTGAAAATACACACAGAAAATATCAAAAGTAAAATGTTGGAAAATGAAGACATGTTATCTTTTCCTTGCTAACCATGGATATCATATTTAAGTCCTTAACTAAAAGTTCCACAATCAGTTTGCATTTTAGTGTGTTTGTCTGAAAGGAATACTCTTTCAGGGTCAAGGTCTGACCTCCTTATTTATAAAATGATGCTTCCCTAAGAGTACAATTGAAGTTTTATCTATTAGAAAGTAATTATTTGGTTTCTAAGTGTGCATACTTTATTTTTTATTTTTTAGGATACAAAATAGCAAATTAATGAGTAATTGCAAGAAGAATTAAGTTTGTATTACAAGACACCCCAGAATGTCATTTATCAATATGAGAGAGTTTCTGTTATACCCTAATAAAGCATGAGAAAATCACAATCAGATGAAATTGGAGAGCTAAAATGAAAATTTTATAATCACTATGCTCTGTAAATATGTTTTGTGTCAAATTCTTTGGGGGAAAATTAACATTCAACTTAGGTAAATTTTTCTCCCTTTAATCTTGCCTTTGGTATTGAATGATGAAAACTTATTTGCATTAACTACTTGAATCTCATTCTGTTTAGTTACAGAAGTTCTGCCCTAGTAAAATTATTTCCCAATCTCAGTGAAGAAATGGACATAGTGAGAAGACCTAGCAATAACTTAAACAGAAAAGATTATATCAAAGGTTTCTTTAGTGTTAGATTGACTAAATTATGAACATGAACATTAAATGGGCAAAGAGATGGTATAACATAGATTACTTAATATAACTTTGAGGAGGACAGCATTAAATGATAATTTAGTTCAGATGGAATTTGTGGTGTTTTATCCATGAATGTTTATGAATTTGTTAGATATTTGTCTTCCCTGCATAATTCTTTGAACACCGGTTTGGGAAAGGCATGTTTGCCAGTGTTCCTCCAGGATACTTGAAATTAACCAAGATCACTTTCCAAAGATTTGGGACACATATTCCTAGGACTGTTAAAGATAAACTGAAGCATATTAAAATTATTTGAGCAAGCATCCATTAGAATTGGTCATCATGCATCTGGTCCCATCATTTCATGGGAAATAGATGGGGAAACAGTGGAAACAGTGTCAGACTTTATTTTTTGGGGCTCCAAAATCACCACAGATGGTGTCTGCAGCCATGAAATTAAAAGATGCTTACTCCTTGGAAGAAAAGTTATGACCAAGCTAGACAGCATATTGAAAAGCAGAGACGTTACTTTGCCAACAAAGGTCCATCTAGTCAAGGCTATGGTTTTTCCAGGGGTCATGTATGGATGTGAGAGTTGGACTGTGAAGAAAGGTGAGCACAGAAGAATTGATGCTTTTGAATTGTGGTGTTGGAGAAGACCCTTGAGAGTCCCTTGGACTGCAAGGAGATCCAACCAGTCCATTCTAAAGGAGATCAGCCCTGGGTGTTCTTTGGAAAGAATGATGCTAAAGCTGAAACTCCAGTACTTTGGCCACCTCATGTGAAGAGTTGACTCATTGAAAAAGACCCTGATGCTGGGAGAGATTGGGGGCAGGAGGATAAGGGGATGATAGAGGATGAGATGGCACCCCACTCCAGTACTCTTGCCTGGAAAAACCCATGGATGGAGGAGCCTGGAAGGCTGCAGTCCATGGGGTCGCGAAGAGTTGGACACGACTGAGTGACTTCATTTTCACTTTTCATTTTCATACATTGGAGAAGGAAATGGTAACCCACTCCAGTGTTCTTGCCTGGAGAATCCCAGTGGCGGAGCCTGTCTGTGGGCTGTCTGTGTGCTGCCGTCTCTGGGGTCGCACAGAGTCGGACACGACTGAAGCGAGTTAGCAGCAGCAGTAGCAGCAGAGGATGAGACGGCTGGATGGCATCACCGACTCGATGGAAGTGAGTCTGAGTGAACTCTGGGAGTTGGTGATGGACAGGGAGGCCTGGCGTGCTGGGATTCATGGAGTCGCAAAGAGTCGGACACAACTGAGCGACCAAACTTAACTGAACTGAAACTGTAAGTAGTTTGGAGCACTCCTGTCTGCATACAGGAGCTAGTCAAGATTTATATAAAGAAAGTACAGGTGCAAAGAAAGGAAATTATGTGATTGGCTAACTAAAAGCCAGTTTCTGGTTGGAAGTGTCTCATAAGCCTCATAGGCTGCCAGCTTTTGAATGAAGCAGTCTCTTTAAGTGGTAGATATGAAGAAGAAGAAAAGAAAAAATAACTTTTGGAATTTGTTTTTAGGTATAGTGGAAGTGAAGTCGCTCAGTCGTGTCTGACTCTTAGAGACCCCATGGACGGCAGC
Source organism: Raphicerus campestris (assembly GCA_006410735.1). Classification (NCBI taxonomy): domain Eukaryota; kingdom Metazoa; phylum Chordata; class Mammalia; order Artiodactyla; family Bovidae; genus Raphicerus; species Raphicerus campestris. The sequence goes on from SJYW01005652.1 coordinate 58,426, forward strand.
CCACTAGGCTCCTCCGTCCATGGGATTTTCCAGGCAAGAGTACTGGAGTGGGCTGTCATATGTTCCTTTACATTAAATACATTTTATATGACCAGAAATGACTGTATTTCCATATTAAATATAGACTTTTCTCCCTTATACTATTTGGCTGTGTTTTTTTAAAAAACAGACTTTAGAACATATTCCTATCATTTTCCTGAATCTATTTCGAAACTGTTTTGATATTTAATAATTCTTATATCTTGGGCAAATTACTCTTCCTCTTGTACAAGTTAGTTTAAGTGATTTACATTTGCTACCACTGATATCCTTCACCTTTTCAGAAACACCTTTCCAAGCCTTGCTCTTTTATATGCTTTCCACTTTCATTTTGCTATAGTAGCATTTTAAATTAATTTAGTGTATATCATTCAGGGATTTTTGCCTTACATTTTTAAGAAGTTAAATTAGAAGGATTGTGTTTTTTGGGCAATATTAAGCAGCTCAGATTGGAGATGATTCATTTAGAATTCATTTATATTTTGTTTTTATTTTTAGTCATTCTTTGCAATGTGATACTCTCCCAATTCTTCTGTATAGGTATAGTAGGAATATGTAAGCATGGCTACATTGCCACACTATTGAACAAAGGAGACCCCTCTCCTCACACACAGGCAGTGTTTTTCCTCACACTTCTAAAAAAAATTTCCTCAGTTCCTCAACACCCACTTCCCTTCAACCTGTCTTCATCCACAGAAAGTCAGTTGAAGCTTTGCTCCTGATGTCACCAGTGAACCTCTGAGTAAAAACATGGCTTTCTCCTGGTCCTCATTCTCTGTAATCCCTCTGCAGCCTTTTACACCCCGAGTGGTTGTCTCACCTCTAATTTTAGTTCTGTAGTACCTTCGCAGATGACCTCTTGCCTTCATTCCTTCATGGCACTGAATTTCTGCCCTTTTTGCTGACTTTTCTTCCTGTGAAAGTCCACCCAAACCAATGGGTAGAGAAGAATTTCAGCTATTTAAAGAGTACCCACTTCCTTTGGTAGCTAACTAAGTGCTTTTAGATAATTTATTCAAAGCTCTTATTTGTTAAACTGAAGAAAAAAAAATCAGAAAACACCTAACCTAGTGATTCTCCTCTCAGCAATCTCAACTTACTTGGCAAAAATAAAGAGAGGAGAAAGAGGAAATCGAGTCATAGGATCTGCAGAGCTCCAGTTTGGTAATTGCCTGCCTTATTTCTCATTTCCATCCATGTCTCTGCACCTTCATGCACCTCCGTGGTTCATAGCCTTTATGACTGGTATTCCAGCTGACCTACGTTCTGATTCCATCCTGCTTTTCCTGGTTTATCACTCACTTGTTTCTTACATGGGCCTATTATTTTAGCTGTACTCTTCTAATTTACTCTGTCCTAAAAGAATCTTTCAAATTTATGTGCTCTCTGAATTGTGGTTCCTGCTACTGGTCCTTGAGATTACTTGAACAGCACAGAAGTCCATGCTCCTCCATCAACCTTCAGGTCTGTTGATACAGGCGGATGGAAAATACCATGGGTTTCTTCCAAATTTTCAACAGAGTTTCTTACATCTATCTCCCAGGGACACTTCTCAGCAGTCCATTTCAGTCTTTCTGGTTTGGTAACCCACTAGGTCTTGCCCTCTCAGACATCACTGTAGTAGAAATGAGCATCAGTGTCCGGGTTCAGGGCTGCCCCAGCTTTCCGGATTTGCATACTAGGAGGCTTCTTCCTAGTAGGATGATAGAACAGACAAAATGACTTGTTTCTGAAAATGCTCCCTGAAATTCAGTCACCAGAGTTTGACCTTGGGCATTTCACCAAGGAATGAGAGGCCTTCTCACTACCTGTAAGCACTCCTACTCTTGTGAATGGTGATTCTGAAATTTCCTCACTTTGTGGAAGGGAAAGCATCTCTCTCTCCTTTCCATAGAGAGGAAATAAACTGGACTCTCTTCCTGAAACACTGAACTCCCCACAAAGCTGATTCCTGCCCATCTTGGAACCTCTTCTTGCAGCAAGTGGGAAAGGGGTTGCTCGTTGGAACTGGGTACTGGATGGAGGAGCCTGGTGGGCTGCAGTCCATGGGGTTGCTACTAGTCGGACACAACTGAGTAACTTCATTTTCACTTTTCACTTTGATGCATTGGAGGAGGAAATGGCAACCCACTCCAGTATTCTTTTTTTTTTTAATTTTTATTTATTCATTTTTTTACTTTATTTTACTTTACAATACTGTATTGGTTTGGCCATACATCAATATGAATCTGCCACGGGTGTACACATGTTCTCAATCCTGAACCCCTCTCCCACCTCACTCCCCATACCATCTCTCTGGGTCATCTTAGTGCACCAGCCTTAAGCATCCTGTATCCTGCATCACCACTCCAGTGTTCTTGCCTGGAGAATCCCAGGGACGGGGGAGCCTGGTGGGCTGCCGTCTATGGGGTCGCACAGAGTCGGACACTACTGATGCAACTTAGCAGCAGCAGCTGCAGCAAGCCCAGCTCTGGTGTTCTTCAGTCCAAACTGTAGGTGTGTGGTTGTTTCTACAGGTTGCTTGCTTCCTCTTTACAGTCTCTCTCTTACATACATTATATTTTTTATTCTCAATTTCAAATCACAGGCATAATTCTGAGGCAGGGAAAATTCAACTTGGAATTCTACTGTGGTAAAGTTCTGAATTTTAATTGAAAAATAGTTAATATAAATCACTTAATATGATGACAACATATTGCAAGCTACTAAATATTTTCCACTATTGTTATTATTTGCATATTGCTTATAATAATTTCAGTATCTTCTTTATACAACTAACTTTTTAAGCATGTAATCTAGAGTCTATCTTTTGATACCGTTTGTAAGTTTTTAATTACGACGGANTGCAACTTAGCAGCAGCAGCTGCAGCAAGCCCAGCTCTGGTGTTCTTCAGTCCAAACTGTAGGTGTGTGGTTGTTTCTACAGGTTGCTTGCTTCCTCTTTACAGTCTCTCTCTTACATACATTATATTTTTTATTCTCAATTTCAAATCACAGGCATAATTCTGAGGCAGGGAAAATTCAACTTGGAATTCTACTGTGGTAAAGTTCTGAATTTTAATTGAAAAATAGTTAATATAAATCACTTAATATGATGACAACATATTGCAAGCTACTAAATATTTTCCACTATTGTTATTATTTGCATATTGCTTATAATAATTTCAGTATCTTCTTTATACAACTAACTTTTTAAGCATGTAATCTAGAGTCTATCTTTTGATACCGTTTGTAAGTTTTTAATTACGACGGAAAAACAGAAATTATTTTATTCTACATAAAGTGATATTTTCTGGAATGCTACACAGAAGAGTTTGGCTTAATCCTACAACTGTCTTTAAAGGAAACACATAGAAAACCCTAGTGAACATATGTGTCTCCACGTATTTATCTACATGTACTGTGAATGAAACCTGCCCAGTTTGGCCAAGTTTGCAAAAGAATTTGATGTAATTTGGTGTATTTTAAAATATCCATAAATCCTCTTTTAAGTTAGAAGAATTAGATGTGATTTTTAAAAAAGCAGATTTCACTACAAAGAACAAACACTTGGCTTTTTTCAGACGTCGTTCTTCATTAAGATTAATGATATGACACTGCTCTTGGTAGCAATTACTCTCAAAGAAATGGTGGTGAAAGGGCCAATAGCCCCAGCACTTCTTTCTCAAATGCTCTACTATATTTTCCTTTAGCAGCACAGTAGCTAGTAGGCATCTGGTAATTTGCAAAAAATTAAGTAAAAGTGCCCAACCCAACCCCAAGACTTACGGGTTGTTTCTAATTGGTAGCCTACATATTTTCTTAATTTGTATCTTGAAGCTACATTCATGATACAAAAGGGTGTGGCATATAAAGGATGGGCTTCCCTGCTAACTCAGTTGGTAAAGAACCTGCCTGCCAATGCGGAATATTCAAGCGACTCGGGTTTGATTTCTGGGTTGGGAAGATCTCCTGGAGAAGGAGATGGCAAAACACTCCAGTATTATTGCCTGGAGAATTCCATGGGCAGAGGAACCTGGCAGAGAACCTCTATAGTGTGTGGAGTTGCAGAGAGTCAGACATGACTGACTGTGCACATGCACACACAGAAAGATTTAGACAAAAACAGTATGGAAGACAGTTGAATTTTCCAATTTTGTATAAAACCTGTGCTCTCAATCCCCTGTACTAAATGTTAAAAAAAAAAAAAAAAAAAAACTTGTTATAGACAGTATGTGACACAAGGCAGAAAGTTTGTGGTTTGGGTAGACAGCAAAAATCA
>SJYW01005654.1:0-12434 GCA_006410735.1 Raphicerus campestris
TACAGTGTTCAAGAAATGTTAGTGGTTATAGCCCCAGGGGTGAATTGTTACACTCCTTTCTGAAGCTCCTGAGAGATGAGGCGCCACCATTACCTACACAGAAGAAACTTCTGAAGATACTAAGAGAGATCCGTGTACTGGAACATCTCCAAGACCGCTTTAGTATGCTTTAGGCCCCCAAACAGTGGTGCTGAATTGTTTCATTTCTCTCAATTAAACCATGGAAAATGTAGGATAAGGTATCTAGAGATGATTCCACTTCCTTATCATCCAGATGCCACATCTAATTTTTACCTATGCAAGCTTAATCGCTTACTACAAGAAGGGCTTTTTACAGAAATGGAAAATTATACCCCATCCAGAAGGGATGAATTTCTACCATGGTAGAAAGATTTTCTGGGCCACAGGATGGCAAAACCACCAAGGTCATGATGAAGTCATTAAGGAATAACCAGGGTTCTTATCTTTTTATAGAGGCAATATTGACATCTGCCTAAAAATGACGGTTCTCTTATATTTGGCAGCACCTTACAGTTAACAACTTGATATCATATGATTTCATCTGACTCACCATCAGCTCTAGGAGGATTTAAAAGTAGCATTCCTTTTTTTAACCTGATGTGAACACAAGGCCTGATAGAAGTTAAGGGTGTGAATTTTCTAAAAAAATAAATGAAAGAAAGCAAGAAACAAACAGAGAAAGGAAGAAAAAAAGGAAAACTAAACATGGTTCTACTGCCGATTTTAGTTGGATAGGATGGGTCTCTGTAATAGCGAAAAAACTAAACCCCAGGGTTTCCCTAGAGGACTGGTGATTGGGAATCTGTACGTCCACTTTGGCGGAGGGCAGGGAGGTGGGGGAAGAGGGTCAGAGAAGTAAAATCCCACAAGCCTCATACAGCTTGGCAATAATAATAACAAAGTCCCATTAATTTAAAAAAAGAAACCAAAAAAGTCTACACCCTGAATCTCAGTGGTTTAACACATTAAAAGTTTATTTTTCTCTCACATCCCAGTTGCAAGCAGGTCAACTTATATCTCTGCCTTCTAGAATAAGCAGTTTCCAAGGGAGATGGCAAAACTTACCCTATCTGCTTTGGCCTGAAATGATGCATGACTGACTCCAGTTCCACTGGCAAGAATTAGTTAGTTTGGGGGCATGGGAAATGTAGCTTAACTGAACGCCCCCAGTGCGGGGAACATAGTACCAAGCATGGTTTGACCTTTACCTTCTGCATGATAAAACCCAAACTCTCCAAACTAGCCTTCTAGCTTTTCACAATCTGACTGCCCGTCCTCCCCCATTTCTCTCCTCTCTGTACCATGCCTCACTGGATACTGTATTCCAGCGAAATATTATCTTTGGCAGAAATGCCTTTTTCATAGCATTGCTAACCATGCCTTTTTCTTCTGATATCACATCTAAGCTCAATTGCCCTGTCATCTGTGAAGAATTCAAATTTGTTTAGTAGATCAGCACTGCCACTATTCTTATGTTTCCAAAGCAATTCAAGTCTTTGTGTGACAAGATTCATCTCTTGACATGCATGTCCGCCTACACACACACACACACACACACACACACACACACACACGTGTGCACATAAACATAGACACACATACAGATATATACACACATACATGATGTCAGTCATTTTAAGGCAGCTCGAGATCCCACTACCCCTGGGGTAGTGCCTGACAACATGGTAGACAAATGGTCAAAACATGTTTTATTGAATGAAAGAGCATATTGAGAAACAATCTGTGTAACAAGTTTATTTCTGAGGTCTCAGCAAATTCATGTGAAGACATTAAAGTAGATGGAGTCTTAATCCTTATTCTCCAAGCCATTGGGTTCAACTTAAAGGCACCATGATTAGGGGGAATTCCTGACACAGACGGAGAAGCATAGTAGGCTACAGTCCATGGGGTCGCAAAGAGCTGGACACGACTGAGTGACTTCACTTTTTTTTCGGTGACACCATAGCAAGCCCTATTGGCGGAGGGTGTGTGTGTGTGTGTGTGTGTGTGTGTGTGTGTGTGTGTGTGTGTGTTTTAGTCTCTTGGTCCTGTCTAACTCTTTGCGACCCCAAGGATTATAGCCTGCCAGGCTCTTCTGACCCTGGGATTCTCCGGGCAAGAACACTGGAGAGGGTTGCCATTTCCTTCTCCAGGGAATCTTCCCAATCCAGGGATCAAACCCACGTCTCCCACATTGCAGGAAGACTCTTTACCATCTGAGTCACCAGGGAAGTCCAGATCATTAGACCTAAAGCAAACAACATTCAGGTTCTATCTGCTCTATCTGTTCTATCTTCCCTTGCTGCCAGCTCAGCTTTGATATCTGAGGCTGGAAAGCCATCCACTTCTGAGCCCTAAGACACCAGGTGGGTACTGGGAAAGTGTGTTGGCATTCACATCCCTGCTCTCTGTTTATGTGTTCTGATGCCTGATTATAGAAGCTCAGTCACAGAGATCTGCAAAGTGCAGAGGGCAGAGAGTACCACCTATGGACAACAGGAAGAATCGGCTCCAGTGGGGTGAATGGATCAGCCTTGTCTACTAGAATGTCAGTCAGGTGGTCATGCATGGTTCCTGTCTGCTGCCTCTGGACACTTCAAGCAGAAAAAGTGTTTATCCTGTGAACACTCAGACTACAGCTGCTTTCACTGTGTAGGGCCCTATACTAGGGACCAGGGGATTTATCACTGTCCTAAGGGGCTGGGAAACTAATGTTTTCATTGAACAAACATTACTAAGATTATTTAAACTTTTAAACTCTTAACACCTATAGAAATTAAAAGACGCTTACTCCTTGGAAGAAAAGTTATGGCCAACCTAGATAGCATGTTGAAAAGCAGAGACATTACTTTGCCAACAAAGGTCCATCTAGTCAAGTCTATGGTTTTTCCAGTGGTCATGTATGGATGTGAGAACTGGACTGTGAAGAAAGCTGAGCACCAAAGAATTGATGCTTTTGAACTGTGGTGTTGGAGAAGACTCTTGAGAGTCCCTTGGACTACAAGGAGATCCAACCAGTCCATCCTAAAGGAGATCAGCTCTGGAATTTCTTTGGGAAGAATGATGCTAAAGCTGAAACTCCAGTACTTTGGCCACCTTATGTGAAGAGTTGACTCATTGGAAAGTACTCTGATTCTGGGAGGGATTGGGGACAGGAGCAGAAGGGGATGACAGAGGATGAGATGGCTGGATGGCATCACTGACTCGATGGAAGTGAGTCTGAGTGAACTCCGGAAGTTGGTGATGGACAGGGAGGCCTGGCATGCTGCAGTTCATGGGGTCACAGTCAGACATGACTGAGCGACTGAACTGAACTGAACTGATAGATGAACATAAATAGTTTTTCTCAATTTAATTTAAATTTGAAAATAAATATCATATCTAAAAGTAAGTCATGCATGCATACTAAATTGCTTCAGTTGTGTCCAACTCTTTGTGACCCTATGAACTGTAGCCCACCAGGCTCCTTTGTCCATGGCGGTTCTCCAAGCAAGAATACTGGAGTAGGTTTTCATGCCCTCCTCCAAGGGATCTTCCTGACGCAGGGATAAAACCCATGTATCTTATGTTTCCTGCGTTAGCAGATGAGTTCTTTATCACTAGGGCCACCTGGGAAACCCCCAAATCAAAATATAATTCAGAATATAGTCTTTTAAACTATATTCTTTTCCTTCCCATGTCATGTACTCCTTTATGAAGTTGAGAATAACAGATGGGCTTGACTATTACTTTAGGCACTGGGGTTTCAAAGATGCACAAAACAGATACCATATTGTCAGACAATTCTGTCTAACAGGGGAAAGGTATACTCAGCCAATAGTTATGATGCAAGGGAAGAGAAGGCAGTCACTTAGGAGAAAAGACAGTGGGGAGATGACAGAAGGAGGTATAAACGAAAAGAAGGATTTCTGCATAGAAAATCAAGTTGATCTTCATTGAAGACAGGTAAATGGAAGCTTTCAGTTTAGATTAAAAAGTTAAAGAGATTAAAAAAAAAGACCCAGGTGGACGTTCAGACTAAACAATATAGGCCTTATATATTGTTATATAGTCCTTATAGGCCATAGGAAATCTTTAGAGTTTTATTAGCAAAAATGCTAACAGCAAAAACTGTGAGGAGAGAGATTAATCAGGCTGCAGAGTAAGGAGGGGGATGTAGGGAGGGAACATTGAGGAAAGAGAGTCAGTTATGATGACCCAATGAGAGGTGTCAGTGCTCAGCAAGATAAAGATTGCCTGAGAGTGGACAGGAAGAAGCAGTGGGGCTTNATTTTTACCTATGCAAGCTTAATCGCTTACTACAAGAAGGGCTTTTTACAGAAATGGAAAATTATACCCCATCCAGAAGGGATGAATTTCTACCATGGTAGAAAGATTTTCTGGGCCACAAGATGGCAAAACCACCAAGGTCATGATGAAGTCATTAAGGAATAACCAGGGTTCTTATCTTTTTATAGAGGCAATATTGACATCTGCCTAAAAATGACGGTTCTCTTATATTTGGCAGCACCTTACAGTTAACAACTTGATATCATATGATTTCATCTGACTCACCATCAGCTCTAGGAGGATTTAAAAGTAGCATTCCTTTTTTTAACCTGATGTGAACACAAGGCCTGATAGAAGTTAAGGGTGTGAATTTTCTAAAAAAATAAATGAAAGAAAGCAAGAAACAAACAGAGAAAGGAAGAAAAAAAGGAAAACTAAACATGGTTCTACTGCCGATTTTAGTTGGATAGGATGGGTCTCTGTAATAGCGAAAAAACTAAACCCCAGGGTTTCCCTAGAGGACTGGTGATTGGGAATCTGTACGTCCACTTTGGCGGAGGGCAGGGAGGTGGGGGAAGAGGGTCAGAGAAGTAAAATCCCACAAGCCTCATACAGCTTGGCAATAATAATAACAAAGTCCCATTAATTTAAAAAAAGAAACCAAAAAAGTCTACACCCTGAATCTCAGTGGTTTAACACATTAAAAGTTTATTTTTCTCTCACATCCCAGTTGCAAGCAGGTCAACTTATATCTCTGCCTTCTAGAATAAGCAGTTTCCAAGGGAGATGGCAAAACTTACCCTATCTGCTTTGGCCTGAAATGATGCATGACTGACTCCAGTTCCACTGGCAAGAATTAGTTAGTTTGGGGGCATGGGAAATGTAGCTTAACTGAACGCCCCCAGTGCGGGGAACATAGTACCAAGCATGGTTTGACCTTTACCTTCTGCATGATAAAACCCAAACTCTCCAAACTAGCCTTCTAGCTTTTCACAATCTGACTGCCCGTCCTCCCCCATTTCTCTCCTCTCTGTACCATGCCTCACTGGATACTGTATTCCAGCGAAATATTATCTTTGGCAGAAATGCCTTTTTCATAGCATTGCTAACCATGCCTTTTTCTTCTGATATCACATCTAAGCTCAATTGCCCTGTCATCTGTGAAGAATTCAAATTTGTTTAGTAGATCAGCACTGCCACTATTCTTATGTTTCCAAAGCAATTCAAGTCTTTGTGTGACAAGATTCATCTCTTGACATGCATGTCCGCCTACACACACACACACACACACACACACACACACACACACGTGTGCACATAAACATAGACACACATACAGATATATACACACATACATGATGTCAGTCATTTTAAGGCAGCTCGAGATCCCACTACCCCTGGGGTAGTGCCTGACAACATGGTAGACAAATGGTCAAAACATGTTTTATTGAATGAAAGAGCATATTGAGAAACAATCTGTGTAACAAGTTTATTTCTGAGGTCTCAGCAAATTCATGTGAAGACATTAAAGTAGATGGAGTCTTAATCCTTATTCTCCAAGCCATTGGGTTCAACTTAAAGGCACCATGATTAGGGGGAATTCCTGACACAGACGGAGAAGCATAGTAGGCTACAGTCCATGGGGTCGCAAAGAGCTGGACACGACTGAGTGACTTCACTTTTTTTTCGGTGACACCATAGCAAGCCCTATTGGCGGAGGGTGTGTGTGTGTGTGTGTGTGTGTGTGTGTGTGTGTGTGTGTGTGTGTTTTAGTCTCTTGGTCCTGTCTAACTCTTTGCGACCCCAAGGATTATAGCCTGCCAGGCTCTTCTGACCCTGGGATTCTCCGGGCAAGAACACTGGAGAGGGTTGCCATTTCCTTCTCCAGGGAATCTTCCCAATCCAGGGATCAAACCCACGTCTCCCACATTGCAGGAAGACTCTTTACCATCTGAGTCACCAGGGAAGTCCAGATCATTAGACCTAAAGCAAACAACATTCAGGTTCTATCTGCTCTATCTGTTCTATCTTCCCTTGCTGCCAGCTCAGCTTTGATATCTGAGGCTGGAAAGCCATCCACTTCTGAGCCCTAAGACACCAGGTGGGTACTGGGAAAGTGTGTTGGCATTCACATCCCTGCTCTCTGTTTATGTGTTCTGATGCCTGATTATAGAAGCTCAGTCACAGAGATCTGCAAAGTGCAGAGGGCAGAGAGTACCACCTATGGACAACAGGAAGAATCGGCTCCAGTGGGGTGAATGGATCAGCCTTGTCTACTAGAATGTCAGTCAGGTGGTCATGCATGGTTCCTGTCTGCTGCCTCTGGACACTTCAAGCAGAAAAAGTGTTTATCCTGTGAACACTCAGACTACAGCTGCTTTCACTGTGTAGGGCCCTATACTAGGGACCAGGGGATTTATCACTGTCCTAAGGGGCTGGGAAACTAATGTTTTCATTGAACAAACATTACTAAGATTATTTAAACTTTTAAACTCTTAACACCTATAGAAATTAAAAGACGCTTACTCCTTGGAAGAAAAGTTATGGCCAACCTAGATAGCATGTTGAAAAGCAGAGACATTACTTTGCCAACAAAGGTCCATCTAGTCAAGTCTATGGTTTTTCCAGTGGTCATGTATGGATGTGAGAACTGGACTGTGAAGAAAGCTGAGCACCAAAGAATTGATGCTTTTGAACTGTGGTGTTGGAGAAGACTCTTGAGAGTCCCTTGGACTACAAGGAGATCCAACCAGTCCATCCTAAAGGAGATCAGCTCTGGAATTTCTTTGGGAAGAATGATGCTAAAGCTGAAACTCCAGTACTTTGGCCACCTTATGTGAAGAGTTGACTCATTGGAAAGTACTCTGATTCTGGGAGGGATTGGGGACAGGAGCAGAAGGGGATGACAGAGGATGAGATGGCTGGATGGCATCACTGACTCGATGGAAGTGAGTCTGAGTGAACTCCGGAAGTTGGTGATGGACAGGGAGGCCTGGCATGCTGCAGTTCATGGGGTCACAGTCAGACATGACTGAGCGACTGAACTGAACTGAACTGATAGATGAACATAAATAGTTTTTCTCAATTTAATTTAAATTTGAAAATAAATATCATATCTAAAAGTAAGTCATGCATGCATACTAAATTGCTTCAGTTGTGTCCAACTCTTTGTGACCCTATGAACTGTAGCCCACCAGGCTCCTTTGTCCATGGCGGTTCTCCAAGCAAGAATACTGGAGTAGGTTTTCATGCCCTCCTCCAAGGGATCTTCCTGACGCAGGGATAAAACCCATGTATCTTATGTTTCCTGCGTTAGCAGATGAGTTCTTTATCACTAGGGCCACCTGGGAAACCCCCAAATCAAAATATAATTCAGAATATAGTCTTTTAAACTATATTCTTTTCCTTCCCATGTCATGTACTCCTTTATGAAGTTGAGAATAACAGATGGGCTTGACTATTACTTTAGGCACTGGGGTTTCAAAGATGCACAAAACAGATACCATATTGTCAGACAATTCTGTCTAACAGGGGAAAGGTATACTCAGCCAATAGTTATGATGCAAGGGAAGAGAAGGCAGTCACTTAGGAGAAAAGACAGTGGGGAGATGACAGAAGGAGGTATAAACGAAAAGAAGGATTTCTGCATAGAAAATCAAGTTGATCTTCATTGAAGACAGGTAAATGGAAGCTTTCAGTTTAGATTAAAAAGTTAAAGAGATTAAAAAAAAAGACCCAGGTGGACGTTCAGACTAAACAATATAGGCCTTATATATTGTTATATAGTCCTTATAGGCCATAGGAAATCTTTAGAGTTTTATTAGCAAAAATGCTAACAGCAAAAACTGTGAGGAGAGAGATTAATCAGGCTGCAGAGTAAGGAGGGGGATGTAGGGAGGGAACATTGAGGAAAGAGAGTCAGTTATGATGACCCAATGAGAGGTGTCAGTGCTCAGCAAGATAAAGATTGCCTGAGAGTGGACAGGAAGAAGCAGTGGGGCTTTCTATCAGATCATATCCAGGGCTTGGGGAATCAGAGAAGATTGGCAGAGGCAAGGAATGACGATGACATAGGGGCTCAAATTGATAAGCTGATTCTAAAATGTATGTGGAAAGACAAAGGAAACTGACTAGCCACAATAACTCAAAAACAATAAAGTTAGGGAACTCATACTGGCTGGTTATGACCTTCTCTAAAGCAATAGTGTGATACTAGGAAAAGGATACACATCCAGAAATGGAACAGGATAAAGAGTCCAGAAATAGACCTAGTCATATCTGGTCAATTAATTTTTGACAAAGATATAAAGGCAACTCAATAGAGAAAATCAAAATTGTTGCTGTAACAAATAGATAACTACATGTAAAAAGGGAACCCCTGCCCAATTCTCACACCCTGTAAAAATTAACATCAAATGGATCATATATCTAAGTGTAAAACCTAAAATAAAAGAAAAAGAAAACATAGAAGGCAAACTTTGTCACCTTAGATTAGGCAATGATTTCTTTATATACAAGACTAGTGGCACAGTCCATAAAGGAAAAATTTGATAAATTGGACTTCATTAAGAACTTCTATAATTTAAAAGATGCTATGAAGAGAATAAAAAGGCTAACCACATATTAGGAGAAAATATCTATAAATCACAAATAATTTTCATCCAGAAGATACAGATAATTCTGTATCTTTAACTTAAAGCTCAATACAAAGAAAAATACCTCAACTTAAAACAATAGCAAAGTTTCAAACAGACATATCACCAAATGGTGACTCAGTTCAGTTCAGTTCAGTTCAATCGCTCAGTCGTGTTGGACCCTTTGCGACCCCATGAATCCCAGCACGCCAGGCCTCCCTGTTCATCACTATCTCTCAGAGTTCACTCAGACTCACGTCCATCGAGTCCGTGATGCCATCCAGCCATCACATGAAAAAATTCTTAACCTTATTTGTCACTGGTGAAATGAAAATTAAAACCTCAATGAAATACCACNAGGTATAAACGAAAAGAAGGATTTCTGCATAGAAAATCAAGTTGATCTTCATTGAAGACAGGTAAATGGAAGCTTTCAGTTTAGATTAAAAAGTTAAAGAGATTAAAAAAAAAGACCCAGGTGGACGTTCAGACTAAACAATATAGGCCTTATATATTGTTATATAGTCCTTATAGGCCATAGGAAATCTTTAGAGTTTTATTAGCAAAAATGCTAACAGCAAAAACTGTGAGGAGAGAGATTAATCAGGCTGCAGAGTAAGGAGGGGGATGTAGGGAGGGAACATTGAGGAAAGAGAGTCAGTTATGATGACCCAATGAGAGGTGTCAGTGCTCAGCAAGATAAAGATTGCCTGAGAGTGGACAGGAAGAAGCAGTGGGGCTTTCTATCAGATCATATCCAGGGCTTGGGGAATCAGAGAAGATTGGCAGAGGCAAGGAATGACGATGACATAGGGGCTCAAATTGATAAGCTGATTCTAAAATGTATGTGGAAAGACAAAGGAAACTGACTAGCCACAATAACTCAAAAACAATAAAGTTAGGGAACTCATACTGGCTGGTTATGACCTTCTCTAAAGCAATAGTGTGATACTAGGAAAAGGATACACATCCAGAAATGGAACAGGATAAAGAGTCCAGAAATAGACCTAGTCATATCTGGTCAATTAATTTTTGACAAAGATATAAAGGCAACTCAATAGAGAAAATCAAAATTGTTGCTGTAACAAATAGATAACTACATGTAAAAAGGGAACCCCTGCCCAATTCTCACACCCTGTAAAAATTAACATCAAATGGATCATATATCTAAGTGTAAAACCTAAAATAAAAGAAAAAGAAAACATAGAAGGCAAACTTTGTCACCTTAGATTAGGCAATGATTTCTTTATATACAAGACTAGTGGCACAGTCCATAAAGGAAAAATTTGATAAATTGGACTTCATTAAGAACTTCTATAATTTAAAAGATGCTATGAAGAGAATAAAAAGGCTAACCACATATTAGGAGAAAATATCTATAAATCACAAATAATTTTCATCCAGAAGATACAGATAATTCTGTATCTTTAACTTAAAGCTCAATACAAAGAAAAATACCTCAACTTAAAACAATAGCAAAGTTTCAAACAGACATATCACCAAATGGTGACTCAGTTCAGTTCAGTTCAGTTCAATCGCTCAGTCGTGTCGGACCCTTTGCGACCCCATGAATCCCAGCACGCCAGGCCTCCCTGTTCATCACTATCTCTCAGAGTTCACTCAGACTCACGTCCATCGAGTCCGTGATGCCATCCAGCCATCACATGAAAAAATTCTTAACCTTATTTGTCACTGGTGAAATGAAAATTAAAACCTCAATGAAATACCATCACACACTCATTATAATAACTAAAATAAAAACATATTGAAGATATCAAGAACTGGCAAAGATATGAAGCAACCAACTAGAACCATCATACATTAATGACAGCAAAGAAAATGGTAAAGACAGTTGGGAAAACTTTTTGCCATTTTCTTATAAAGTTAAACATACATTTATTACACAAGTCCAAAATCCTACTCCTGAGTATTTGTTCAAGACGAGTAATGTAAAAGCCTCTATGTCAATACTTACAGTGGCTTTATCTTAAATTGCTAAAAATTGGAAGCAACTCAAATGTCCAGTGGCTAGAAAATGGATGAGCTGTAGTATATCTATGCAATGGAATATTACTTGGCAATAAAAAAGAATAAGCTTATAGATATACAGAACAAAATGGATGAATTTCAAATGCATTATGCTAAATGAAAGGAGCAAGATTCAAAATGCTGTAATGATTTCATTTACATGATGTTGAGAAAGCAAAACTTTAAGGACAGAAAGCAAATCAGTGGTTGCTATGAAGAGACTGACTACAAAACGGCACTGGAGACCCCCTTTAGATGACAGAAATATTCTATATCTTGATTGTAATGATGGTTAAGTCTGCCAAAACTACAAAACTAACATTCAAAGAATGAATTTTCCTCTGTATAAAGTACTACTTAATAGAAAATTATTCTATAGAGTTTCTCCAATGTCAACAGCCCTGCCACCTCAATAACACACTGAGAGAGTCTCAAAGAGTGAATGAACCCTATCATAGACTTAGCATTTTGCTTGGCATAAATATAGGCAAATAACCCAGAATATGGCTCTACAAATGTTTTCCAAGGGTCCTCCTTATTTCTACTTTACAAGTAGACATTAACCATTAGCCATAAAGTATGAGTCTTTACTATGCAAGCTTCCCTGGTAGCTCAGTGGTTTAAACTCCATCTGCCAATGCAGGAGATGCAGATTTGATTCCTGGTCCAGGAAGATCCCCTGGAGAAGGAAACAGCAACCCACTCCAGTATTCTTGCCTAGGAAATATCATGGAAAGAGGAGACTAGCAGGCTACAGTCCACAGGATCGCAGACATGACTTAGTGACCAAAAAACAACAACTTTACTATATAATATTTACTACTAGTGAGAAATATTGATGTGGCTACAAAATTTTGGACAAATCAAGAGCAGAGGTGAAAGGAGGAGGTCCTATATAGGCTCCTGAAGATAGCAATGTTATTAGGTTGATCCCATAGTTATTCTCAACCCTCTTCTCATTTTCCCAGCCATATACTCACTAGCCTAGTCTCCCTTGCAATAAACAGCCTAGTGCTCCCTTGCAACACAGCTTGAGAAACTTAATTGGAAGTCTATATGATTTCTGACAAAGATTCCACTTTTCTTTGATAGAAGGAGAAAGACAAGGCTTGAATTTTCCTTCCTCCCTTGAATTCAGACACAATACATGGCACTTCAGCAGCCATTTTGCAACCACAGAAGAAAAGCTGANTGATTTCTGACAAAGATTCCACTTTTCTTTGATAGAAGGAGAAAGACAAGGCTTGAATTTTTCTTCCTCCCTTGAATTCAGACACAATACATGGCACTTCAGCAGCCATTTTGCAACCACAGAAGAAAAGCTGAGGCAGTTTCAAAGAGTGCAGGACAGCAGCTGTGTATCTTCAGATTTCTTATTGTATGAAAAAAAATCTTTGTTCAAGCCACTGTAAAGTGGGCTTTCTTTTATTTTTGAGTCATAGACTTGCCCAAGTGATACAAATACCAAGTGCAAAACTATAT
>SJYW01005655.1:0-12928 GCA_006410735.1 Raphicerus campestris
ACCAGGCTCTTCTGTCTATGGGATTCTCCAGGCAAGAATACTGGAGTGGGTTGCCATTTCCTTCTCCAGATCTTCCCAACCCAGGCATAGAACCCGGGTCTTCAGCCTTGCAGGCAGACTCTTTACCATCTGAGCCACAAAGGAAGAACCATGGTGGGAAGATTAATTCAGAAAACACATTGTTTCATCACCAATTATATATGGATGGTAAATATGCATATTAAAGATATCATTAGAATTTAGAGAAATGCAAATTAAAATCACAATGGTATGTTGCTACAAATATAGAATAGCTGATAATCCTGACAATGCCAAATGTTAACAAGAAGATAGTACAATAGAGAATCTCACACCTTGTTTGTTGTTATTGTTTATCAATCAATAAGGTGTGTTCCACACTTTGTAACCTCATGAACTATAGCATGCCAGACTCTGTTGTCCTCCACTATCTCCCAAAGTTTGCTCAAATTCATGTCAGTTGAATCACTAATTCTATCTAACCATCTCATCTTCTGACAACCCCTTCTTCTTTTGCTCAGTCTTTCCAGCATCTCAGTCTTTTTCATTGAATTGGCTCTTCACAACAGGTGGCCAAAGTATTGGAGATTCAGCTTCAGAAACAGAACTTCCAGTGAATATTCATGGTTGATTGCTTTGAGAATTCACTGGCTTGATCTCCTTCCAGTCAAAGGGACTCTAAAAAAATCTTCTCCAGCACCACAGTGTGAAAGCATCAATTCTCTAGCACCCAACTTTCTTTATGGACCAACTTTCACATCCATACATGACTAATGGAAAAACTGTAACTTTGACTATACTGACCTTCGTCAGCAGTGATGTCTCTGCTTTTTAATACACTGTCTAGTTTTGTCATATCTTTCCTTCCAAGGAGTAAGTCTTTTAATTTCATGACTACAATCACAATCTGCAGTGATTTTGGAGCCCAGGAAAATAAAATCTGTCACTGCTTGCACTTTTTCCCCTTCTATTTGCCATGAAGTGACGGGACTGGTTGCCATGATTTTAGAGTTTTTTTAATGATTAACTTCAAGCCAAATTTTTCAATTTCCTCTTTCACCTTCATCAAGAGACTCTTTAATTTCTACCATTAGAATACTGTCATCTGCTTGCTGATATTTCTCCTGGCATTCTTGATTTCAGCTTGTGGTTCCCATGATGTACTCTGCATAGAAGTTAAATAGGCAGGGTGACAATATTCAACTTTGTCATATTCCTTTCCCAATTTTAAACCACTCATATTTTCCATGTCTGGTTTTAACTGTTGCTCCTTGACCTGTATACAGGTTTCTCAGAAGACAGGTAAGGTGCTCTGGTACTCCCATCTCTTTAAGAATTTTCCACAGCTTGTTGTGATCCATATAGTCAAATGCTTTAGCCTAGCCAATGAAGCAGAAGTACATTTTTTCTAGTACTCTCTTGTTTTCTGCATGATCCAACAAATATTGGGAATTCGATCTCTGATTTCTCTGCCTCTTTGAAAACCAAGTTGTATATCTGGAGGTTCTCGGTTCACATACTGCTGAAGTCCAGCTTGAAGAATTTTGAGGATAACCTTATTAGTGTGTAAAAGAAATGTAAGGTAGTTTGAACATTTTATGGCATTGCTCATCTTTGAGATTGGAATGAAATATGTCTTTTTCCAGTTTTGTGTTCACTACTGAGTTTTCCAAATTTGCTGACATATGGAGTGCAGTACTTTCATGGCCTCACCTTTTAGGATTTTAAATATCTTAGTTGGAATTTCATCACTTCCACTAGCTTTGTTCATAGTATTTCTGACTAATGCCCACTTACTGCATACTCCAAGATGTCTGGCTCTAGGTGAGTGACCATACCATCATGGTTATCCCAATCATTAAGACCTATTTGTATAGATCTTCTGTGTATTCTTGCTACCTCTTTGTAAGCACTTCTGCTTCTGTTAGGCCTTTACCATTTATATACTTTATCTTGCCTATCCTTTAATGTAATTATGGCTTAATAGCCCCAATTTTTGAGGAGATCTCTAGTCTTTCCAATTCTATTGTTTCCTTCTATTCCTTTTCATTGTTCATTTAAGAAGACCTTTTTATCTCTCCTTGCTATTTTCTGGAAATTTGCATTCAGATGGTGGGGATAAGCTTGGCAAAGAGAGGGTGGCAGAGGGACCAGGTGGCGGAGGGACCAGCATCTTTGCCTTTCTCCCTTGCGTTTTTGTTATCTTCTTTCCTCAGCTATTTATAAAGCCTCCTCAGACAACCATTGGAGAAGGCAATGGCACTCTACTCCAATACTCTTGCCTGGAAAATCCCATGGTTGGAGAAGTCTGGTGGGCTGCAGTCCATGGGGTCGCTAAGAGTTGGACACGACTGAGTGACTTCACTTTCACTTTTCACTTTCATGCACTGGAGAAGGAAATGGCAACCCACTCCAGTATTCTTGCCTAGAGAATCCCAGGGATGGGGGAGCCTGGTGGGCTGCCGTCTATGGGGTTGCACAGAGTCAGACATGACTGAAGCGATGCAGCAGCAGCAGCAGCAGCAGCAGCAGCAGCAGCAGCAGCAGNTTCCCCTTCTATTTGCCATGAAGTGACGGGACTGGTTGCCATGATTTTAGAGTTTTTTTAATGATTAACTTCAAGCCAAATTTTTCAATTTCCTCTTTCACCTTCATCAAGAGACTCTTTAATTTCTACCATTAGAATACTGTCATCTGCTTGCTGATATTTCTCCTGGCATTCTTGATTTCAGCTTGTGGTTCCCATGATGTACTCTGCATAGAAGTTAAATAGGCAGGGTGACAATATTCAACTTTGTCATATTCCTTTCCCAATTTTAAACCACTCATATTTTCCATGTCTGGTTTTAACTGTTGCTCCTTGACCTGTATACAGGTTTCTCAGAAGACAGGTAAGGTGCTCTGGTACTCCCATCTCTTTAAGAATTTTCCACAGCTTGTTGTGATCCATATAGTCAAATGCTTTAGCCTAGCCAATGAAGCAGAAGTACATTTTTTCTAGTACTCTCTTGTTTTCTGCATGATCCAACAAATATTGGGAATTCGATCTCTGATTTCTCTGCCTCTTTGAAAACCAAGTTGTATATCTGGAGGTTCTCGGTTCACATACTGCTGAAGTCCAGCTTGAAGAATTTTGAGGATAACCTTATTAGTGTGTAAAAGAAATGTAAGGTAGTTTGAACATTTTATGGCATTGCTCATCTTTGAGATTGGAATGAAATATGTCTTTTTCCAGTTTTGTGTTCACTACTGAGTTTTCCAAATTTGCTGACATATGGAGTGCAGTACTTTCATGGCCTCACCTTTTAGGATTTTAAATATCTTAGTTGGAATTTCATCACTTCCACTAGCTTTGTTCATAGTATTTCTGACTAATGCCCACTTACTGCATACTCCAAGATGTCTGGCTCTAGGTGAGTGACCATACCATCATGGTTATCCCAATCATTAAGACCTATTTGTATAGATCTTCTGTGTATTCTTGCTACCTCTTTGTAAGCACTTCTGCTTCTGTTAGGCCTTTACCATTTATATACTTTATCTTGCCTATCCTTTAATGTAATTATGGCTTAATAGCCCCAATTTTTGAGGAGATCTCTAGTCTTTCCAATTCTATTGTTTCCTTCTATTCCTTTTCATTGTTCATTTAAGAAGACCTTTTTATCTCTCCTTGCTATTTTCTGGAAATTTGCATTCAGATGGTGGGGATAAGCTTGGCAAAGAGAGGGTGGCAGAGGGACCAGGTGGCAGAGGGACCAGCATCTTTGCCTTTCTCCCTTGCGTTTTTGTTATCTTCTTTCCTCAGCTATTTATAAAGCCTCCTCAGACAACCATTGGAGAAGGCAATGGCACTCTACTCCAATACTCTTGCCTGGAAAATCCCATGGTTGGAGAAGTCTGGTGGGCTGCAGTCCATGGGGTCGCTAAGAGTTGGACACGACTGAGTGACTTCACTTTCACTTTTCACTTTCATGCACTGGAGAAGGAAATGGCAACCCACTCCAGTATTCTTGCCTAGAGAATCCCAGGGATGGGGGAGCCTGGTGGGCTGCCGTCTATGGGGTTGCACAGAGTCAGACATGACTGAAGCGATGCAGCAGCAGCAGCAGCAGCAGCAGCAGCAGCAGCAGCAGCAGACAACCATGTTGCCTAATTGTATTTATTTTTCTTTGTAAGGCTTTTGATCATTACCTCCTATACAATGTTAGGAATCTCTGTCCATAGTTCTTCAGTCATTCTGTCTACCAGATCTAATCCTTGAAATCTATTTGTTATCTCCATTGTAGATCATACCTGGATGGCTTAGTGGTTTTCTCTGCTTTCTTAAAGAATGATTTTGAATCATTCTAAAATGAATTTTAATAAGGATCTTGTGATCTGATCTACAGTCAGCTCCAGATCTTTTTTCTTTTTTATTTAACTGACTGTATAGAGCTTCTCCACCTTCAGATGCAAAGATCATAATAAACCTGATTTTTGTATTGACCATCTTGTGGTGCCTATGTGTAAAGTTATCTATTTTATTGTTGGAAAAAAGTGTTTGGTAAGACCAGTGTGTTCTCTTGAGAAAATTCTGCTAGTAATTGCCCTGCTTCATTTTTTACTCCAATGTCAAAATACCCTGTTGCTCTGGGTATCTCTTAACTTCCTACTTTTGCATTCCAATCCCCTATGATTAAAAGGACATCTTTCCCCCCACCGCCTTTGGTGTTAGTTCTAGAAGTTCTTAGAAGTTTTCATAGAACCAGTTACCTTCAGCTTCTTCAGCACCAGTGATTGGGCTACTAACTTGGATTACTGTAATCTGAATGGTTTTTCTTGGAACAAAATGAGATCATTCTGGCATTTTTGAGAGTGCGCCCAAATACTGTATTTCAGACTCTTGCTGATTCTCAGGGTTACTCCATTTCTTGTAAGGGATTCTTATCCACAGAAGTAGATATAATGATTGTCTAAATAAAATTTGTTTAAACCTTTTGTTTTTTTATCAGACAAAATATTTCTATTAGACAAATTTTATTTATTAGACAAAATATGTCAAAATCTTTTCTTAATTAGACAATAAAAATTATATAAATAAAAATTGTCTAAATCAAAATTCTCTAAGCCAGGTGTCAACAGTCTGTGAACTGTGAACTTCCAGATGTTCAAGCTAAATTTAGAAAAGGCAGAGGATTCAGAGATGAAATTGCCAACATCCATTCGATCATAAAAAAAGCAAGAGAATTCCAGAAAAAAAAAATCTAATTCTGCTTTATTAATTATGCCAAAGCCTTTGACTGTGTGGATCAAAACAAATTGTGGAAAATTCTTAAAGAGATTGGAATACCAGACCACCTTACCTGCCTCCTGAGAAATCTGTATGCAGGTCAAGAAGCAACAGTTAGAACTGATCATAGGACAATGTACTGGTTCCAAATTGGGAAAGGGGTACGTCAAGGCTGTATATTGTCACCTTCCTATTTAATTTATATGCAAAATACCTCAAGCAAAATGCCGGACTGGATGAAGCACAGGCTGGAATCAAGATAGCCAGGAGAAATATCAATAACCTCAGATATGCAGATGACACCACCCTTATGGCAGAAAGTGAAGAGGAACTGAAGAGCCTCTTGATAAAAGTGAAAGAAGAGAGTGGAAAAGCTGGCTTAAAACTCAACATTCAAAAAACTCAGATCATGGCATCTGGAAATCACTGCATGGCAAATAGATGGTGAAACAATGGAAGTAGTGACAGACTTTATTTTCTTGGGCACCAAAATCACTGCAGATGGAGACTGTAGCCATAAAATTAAGACACTTTTAATTTTAGAAGAAAAGCTATGACCAACTTAGACAGCATATGACAAAGGTCCCTCTAGTTAGTCAAACCTGTGGTTTTTCCAGGAGTCGTGTATGAGAGTGAGACTTGGACTATAAAGAAAACTGAATGCTGAAGAATTGATGCTTATGAACTGTGGTGTTGGAGAAGACTCTTGAGAGTCCCTTGGACTGCAAGGAATTCAAACCAATCAGTCCTAAAGGAAATCAGTCCTGAATATTCATTGAAAGGACTGATGCTAAAGCTGAAGCTCCAATATTTTGGCCACCTGATGTGAAGAACTGACTCATTGGAAAAGACTCTGATTCTGGGAAAGACTGAAGGCAGGAGGAGAAGGGGGTGACAGAGGATGAGATGGTTGGATGGCATCACCAACTCAATGGACATTAGTTTGAGCAAGCTTTGGGAGTTGGTGATGGACAGGGAAGCCTGGCATGCTACAGTCCATGGGATCACAAATAGTCAGACAGTACTGAGTGACTGAACTGAACTGAAATAAAATTTTCCCATCCCTATCCATTTTAGTTCACTGATTCCTTAGATGTCAATGTTTAACTTTTCCATCTCCTTCTTGAACATGTCCAATTTACCTTGGTTCATATGCAATTTAGAAAGATAAAATGATAAAATATGTTTAACTCAATTATTAGGTTTTGTTGAATTTAGTACACAAATAAATATGAGGATTATGTTTTTAGCTACTTTAAGTTTTAAAGTAAACTCAGGTTTCATTAAATAATGAATTACAGGTGAGCTCTACAGGGTAAATACATTAACTAGGGAAGAGAGATATTTTATAACACAAAATGCGGTTTGTGCTATGATACATTTCAATACTTTAGTTCAGAGTACAGGTAAAAGAATTGTAAGAGAAATATTACATAATGTTGAGGTAAGTTTAAGGTCAGTGTTCAATATTATGAGAACATTTATAAGCTAGTAAGATGAGGGGAAACCTCAGTGGTTAAAACTGAGAAGGAACAACCACTAAGGTAGGAAAAAACAGGAGTATGTATTCTCCCTAAAGTGACAAGAAGAATTATTTAAAGAAGAAAGTAATAATCAGTTTTGAGAAATGCTTCCTAGAGAATTTTTAAATTAAGAGAATAAAGTATTGAATAGAACCCCGCCATTACAAAAAAAAACTTTAGTTATTTTTCCCACAATGCTAATGACCAGATATAAAACACAAAGTTTTCATCAATGACTTCATTTGTTCAGTTTTTAAAATGGGATTGCCAAATCTAACACTGCCTGGGAATTCTAAATAACTTTCTGCATCCTAATCAACTTCCTCTTCTGTTTCCCAAAAGGATAGTGTCTTTCTTCTCTAGCCTCTCACTCTCAGATAATTAACTCAAATTTCTCACCAAGACCATATAAATAATCAAAAGCAAATATCTCATATCCCCACTACTGTATTCCAGTGAATTTCATCTTCAGTGTAGAAGGACAACTATTACTAAAACACTCCTGGTCACTGGCTATGTGCTCATACACTCTGTCCAAAGTAACAGTGGTGAGTTTAGGAGAGAAAGGAAATGCTTGCCATACCCTTTACTTTTCTCTCCCCTTTCCCTTAAGAGATGATATTCCTGAAAAAAAAAAAATAGAAAATCCGTGTCTTTCATTGCATTTGCCTTAAGCTTTTCAGAACTGCTGCAGTAAGTTATGCTCTCTGCCTAATTCGGAGATTCAATATTTTGAATCCACTTGCCTACAAGTTTATCATGTTTTATATTTATCAGATAATGCAGATGTCCATGTATTTTCCTCTTTCATGTTCTAAATTAATTCCAAAGTTGTACAAAAGCCAGGTTAATTTATCATATTCCTTTGAGTCCTTAAGTACACAAAAAAGAGAATACAGCAAACAGGAAGAGGAAGTTTGAGAAGCACATTCGTATATGGAGAATTCTTCCAGTGACACAAATATCTAGAATGCACACTAGAGACAGGGATGTCGAGACAGAGGTAGAGACAAGGAGTGTTGCTTTAATAAATTTGATTATACCCAAGTTATCATAGTATTTTTAAACATAGATTTGGTAGTATAGTTATCTCTAGAGTTATATGCATATCAGTGAATATTGACAACCCAAAATGAATATAGAATTAACACACACACAAATAATATGTGTACATTGTACTGTGTTATAATATTATGTACAGTATGTGCATAATACATAATATTATACAGTATGACAAAATGGTAAAAGATAAGATTTGATAAACCATACAAGATATAGTTTTGCCTATTTATAATTTCTCCATGCAAATAATATTCTTCTGTTGCTGCTGCTAAGTCGCTTCAGTCGTGTCCGACTCTGTGCGACCCCATAGACGGCAGCCCACCAGGCTCCCCATTCCTGGGATTCTACAGGCAAGATCACTGGAGTGGGTTGCCATTTCCCTCTCCAATGCATGAAAGTGAAAAGTGAAAGTGAAGTCACTCAGTTATGTCTGACTCTTAGCGACCCCATGGACTACAGCCTACCAGGCTCCTCCATCCATGGGATTTTCCAGACGAGAGTACTGGAGTGGGGTGCCATTGCCTTCTCCAAACAACATTCTTAAATTATGTGTATTTTGAAGCTTCTTATGTCTAGAAAAAATAATCTTGTATAGTAGACAAGTGTAACTTTACAATTAAAATACAATTTTAGCAATTTTTTGTATTCTAATTGACATATATAATAAACTGCATAATTTAAATATTTAAAGTTCATGCGTGTATATTTTGACATATACTTTGGAACTTGCACAAAATTATGAAACCGTTAACACAATCAAAATAATGAGTATATCCATCACCTTCGAAATTTCTTTGTGCCCTTATTAATTCCTCCTGCCCCTTACTGCCTTTTCCTCATCCATAGGAAACGATTGACCTGTTTCATGTTACTACAGGTTAGTTGTGCATTTTCATGAATTTTGTGTGAATGGAATTGTCAAGTAGGTAATCTTTATCTGGGGATTCCCAAGTGGTACAATGGTAAAGAATTTTTCTGCCAATATACAAGATGAAGAGATCCAGGTTTCATCCCTGTGTTGGGAAGATCACCTGGAATAAGAAATGGCAACTCATTTTAGTATTATTGCCTGGAAAATTCCATGGACAGTGGAGCCTGGTGGGCTATAGTCCATGGGGTCGCAAAAAGGCAGATATGACTGAGTAAACATGAGGAGAAGGAGGAGGAATCTTCATCTAGCTATTTTTCTTTTAACTTAGCATAATTACCTTGAGACCCATAAAAAATATAAAACTCTTTTTAGAGCTTTATTGAGATTTATATCATATTTCATAGATTCCCCTGTATAAATCATACAATTAGAATTTATTTACACAGAATTATACAATTATCACAAAAATCTATACTAGAATATTTTCAACACTCTGAAAAGAAACTCTATACATATTAGAAACCATTGCTCATGTGCACTGCTCCCTGATTCCAGTCAACCACTAATTTACTTTCTGTCTAAGCATTTACCCACTTGAGAAATTCCACATAGATGTGATCATAAAATATCTCATCTTCCTGTCTCTTATACACATCTGTTTGTGCTATGATACATTTCAATGCTTTAGTTCAGAGTACAGGTAAAAGAATTGTAAGAGAAATATTACATAATGTTGAGGTAAGTTTAAGGTCAGTGTTCAATATTATGAGAACATTTATAAGCTAGTAAGATGAGGGGAAACCTCAGTGGTTAAAACTGAGAAGGAACAACCACTAAGGTAGGAAAAAACAGGAGTATGTATTCTCCCTAAAGTGACAAGAAGAATTATTTAAAGAAGAAAGTAATAATCAGTTTTGAGAAATGCTTCCTAGAGAATTTTTAAATTAAGAGAATAAAGTATTGAATAGAACCCCGCCATTACAAAAAAAAACNTCATAGATTCCCCTGTATAAATCATACAATTAGAATTTATTTACACAGAATTATACAATTATCACAAAAATCTATACTAGAATATTTTCAACACTCTGAAAAGAAACTCTATACATATTAGAAACCATTGCTCATGTGCACTGCTCCCTGATTCCAGTCAACCACTAATTTACTTTCTGTCTAAGCATTTACCCACTTGAGAAATTCCACATAGATGTGATCATAAAATATCTCATCTTCTTTGACTGGTTTCTTTCAGTAGTTTTACATTACAGTATATATCACCATTTCCCTTCTATTTTATTAACAAATAATATTACCTTATATTAACATACAGCATCTTATTCATCCATTAATCAGCTGATGGACATTTAGATTATTGCTACTTTCTAGCTATTATGAAAAGTGATATGGAATTTCTATACAAATTTTCCAGTAGACTTATAATTTTATTTATCTTGATTATATGCCTAAGAGTGGAAATTTTGGGCCTAATAGTAACTCTATATTTAACTATTTTTTAGGAACTGCTCCTGTTTTTCAAAAGGATTGCACCATTTCCATTTTACAATCCTATTAGCGATGTATGAGGATTCCAATTTCTGTAAGGAGCAGCAGCTGTGCTTTGCAGGAGCAGCTGCGAAGAGATACCCCAAACCCAAGGTAAGAGAAACCCAAGTAAGATGGTAGGTGTTGCAAGAGGGCATCAGAGGGCCACACTGAAATCATACTCACAGAAAACTAGTCAATCAGATCAAACTATGACCACAGCCTTGTCTAACTCAACGAATTCAAGCCATGCCTGTAGGGCAACCCAAGACGAGTGAGTCATGATGGAGAGGGCTGACAGAACGTGGACCACTGGAGAAGGGAATGGCAAGCCACTTCAGTATTCTTGCCTTGAGAACCCCATGAACAGTATAAAAAGGCAAAATGAGAAGATACCAAAAGAGGAACTCCCCAGGTCAGTAGGTGCCCAATATCCTCCTGGAGATCAGTGGTGAAATAACTCCAGAAAGAATGAAGGGATGAAGTCAAAACAAAAACAATACCCAGCTGTGCATGTTGCTGGTTATAGAAGCAAGATCTGATGCTGTAAAGAGCAATATTGCATCGGAACCTGGAATGTCAGGTTTATGAATCAAGGCAAATTGGAAGTAGTCAAACAAGGGATGGCAAAGATGAACGTCGACATTCTAGGAATCAGCAAACTGAAATGGACTGAAATGGGTGAATTTAACTCAGATGACCATTTTATCTACTATATTGACTGAACTGAAATTTGAGAGAGTCAATTCCTAGGCAGGTTGATAAGAAGTCCAGGGTCCTCAAGGAGAAGAGGTGTCTGGAATTCTCAAGGAGTAGAGAGTTCTACTCCTCAAGGAGTATGTTTTGTCTACATACCTTCAGTTCAGTTCAGTTCAGTCGCTCAGTTGTGTGTGACTCTTTGTGACCCCATAAATCCCAGCACGCCAGGCCTACCTGTTCATCACCAACTCCCGGAGTTCACCCAGACTCACGTCCATCGAATCAGTGTTGCCATCCAGCCATCTCATCCTCTGTCATCCCCTTCTCCTCCTTCCCCCAATCCCTCCCTGCATCAGAGTCTTTTCCAATGAGTCAACTCTTCTCATGAGGTGGCCAAAGTACTGGAGTTTCAGCTTTAGCATCATTCCTTCCAAAGAAATCCCAGGGTTGATCTCCTTCAGAATGGACTGGTTGGATCTCCTTGCAGTCCAAGGGACTCTCAAGAGTCTTCCTTAGTCTTAGTCAATTACACAGCTCAGTTTAAACTCCGTACTAAGTGCAGGCAGCTGCGAGAGGAGCTACCCTACGTCTGTCAGTGGCAGCAGCCTAGAGTGCCAGGCTGTGACAGCACAGGAATGACTGAGAGGAGCTACCCTGTGTCTGAGGTCGGGGTGGCTACCAAGAGGAGCTACCCAGCGTTCGAGGTCAGGGCAGTGGCTGGGAGGAGACACCCTGCGTCCGAGGTCAGGGGCAGCTGGGAGGAGACACCCTGCATCCAAAGTAAGGGGCAGCAGCTGGGAAGAGCCATGTCACGCCCAGAGGAGACATCCTGCATCTGAGGTAAGGGCAGTGGATGGGAGGAGACACCACGAGTCCAGGGTCAGGGGTGGCTGGGAGGAGACACCCTGGGTCTGAAGCCAGGGGTGGCAGCTGGGAGGATACACGTCGTGCCCGAGGTCAGGGGCGGCTGGAAGGAGACACCCTGCGTCCAAGGCCAGGGGCGGCAGTTGGGAGAAGCCACCTGGCGCCCAAGGCCAGGACCAGTGATCCTGAGGAGCCACCAGGAGCCTGAGGCCAGGGGCGGCAGCCGGGAGGAGCCACCTCTTGCCAGAGGCCAGGGGAGGTGACCCTGAGGAGTCACCTGGAGCCTGAGCACAAGGCCAGGGGCAGCAGCTGGGAGGAGCCACCTGAGGAACAGTGGCAGTGCAGGGGCAGGAGGGCCTAGAGGAGCTATCCCATATTGAAGGTCAGGAACAGTGGCAGTAAGGAGATACCTCTCATCCAAGGTAAGGAGCAGCTGTGAAGAGATACCACATGCCCAAGGTAAGAGAAACCCAAGTAGGATGGTAGGTGTTGCAAGAGGGCATCAGAGGGCAGACACGCTGAAACCATACTCACAGAAAACTAGTCAATCTAATCACACTAGGACCACAGCCTTGTCTAACTCAGTGAAACCAAGCCATGCCTGTGGGGCAACCCAAGATGGATGGGTCATGGTGGAAAGGGCTGACAGAACGTGGACCACTGGAGAAGGGAATGGCAAGCCACTTCAGTATTCTTGCCTTGAGAACCCCATGAACAGTATAAAAAGGCAAAATGAGAAGATACCAAAAGAGGAACTCCCCAGGTCAGTAGGTGCCCAATATCCTACTGGAGATCAGTGGAGAAATAACTCCAGAAAGAATGAAGGGATGAAGCCAAAGCAAAAACAATACCCAGCTGTGCATGTGGCTGGTGATAGAAGCAAGATCCAATGCTGTAAAGAGCAATATTGCATCGGAACCTGGAATGTCAGGTCTATGAATCAAGGCAAATTGGAAGTGGTCAAGCAAGAGATGGTAAGGGTGAACATTGACATTCTAGGAATCAGTGAACTAAAATGTACTGGAATGGATGAATTTAACTCAGATGACCATTATATCTACTACTGTGGGCAGGAATCCC
>SJYW01005655.1:19422-30140 GCA_006410735.1 Raphicerus campestris
GAGGGTGGGATGATCTGGAAGAATGGCACTGAAACATGTATACTATCATATAAGAAATGAAGTGCCAGTCTATGTTCA
The DNA here is from genome assembly GCA_006410735.1 of Raphicerus campestris. Classification (NCBI taxonomy): domain Eukaryota; kingdom Metazoa; phylum Chordata; class Mammalia; order Artiodactyla; family Bovidae; genus Raphicerus; species Raphicerus campestris. Next base: position 19,501 of record SJYW01005655.1, read on the forward strand.
AAACAGGATGCAGGATGCTTGGGGCTGGTGTACGGGATGAGTCAGGGAGATGGGATGGGAAGGGAGGTGGGAGGGGGCTTCAGCATGGGGAGATCGTGTACACCTGTGGCTGATTCATGTCAATGTATGGAAAAACCAATACAGTACTGTAAAATAGAATAAAGTATTAAAGACAAAAAAAGAAAAAGAAAAGATTACCAGGAGAAATATCAGTAACCTCAGATATGCAGATGACACCACCCTTATGGTAGAGGAACTATAAAGCCTCTTGATGAAAGTGAAATTGGAGAGTGAAAAAGTTGGCTTAAAGCTCAACATTCAGAAAACTAAGATCATGGCATCTGGTCCCGTCACTTCATGACAAATAGATGGGGAAACAGGGGAAACAGTGGAAACAGTGTCAGACTTTATTTGGGGGGCTCCAAAATCACTGCAGATGGTGACTGCAGCCATGAAATTAAAAGACACTTACTCCTTGGAAGAAAAGTTATGACCAACCTAGATAGCATATTCAAAAGCAGACATTACTTTGCCAGCTAAGATCTGTCTAGTCAAGGCTATGGTTTTTCCAGTGGCCATGTATGGATGTGAGAGTTGGACTGTGAAGAAAGCTGAGTGCTGAAGAATTGATGCTTTTGAACTGTGGTGTTGGAGAAGACTCTTGAGAGTCCGTTGGACTGCAAGGAGATCCAACCAGTCCATTCTAAAGGAGATCAACCCTGGGATTTCTTTGGAAGGAATGATGCTAAAGCTGAAACTCCAATACTTTGGCCACCTCATGCGAAGAGTTGACTCATTGGAAAAGACTCTGATGCTGGGAGGGATTGGGGGCAGGAGGAGAAGGGGACGACCGAGAATGAGATGGCTGCATGGCATCACTGACTCAATGGATGCGAGTCTGAGTGAACTCCTGGATTTGGTGATGGACAGGGAGTCCTGGAGTGCTGCAGTTCATGGGGTCGCAAAGAGTCAGACATGACTGAGCCACTGAACTGAACTGAACCGAACTGAACTGAAGCAATTCAGTACTTTTCTACATATAGGAAAATTCAAGAGTCTGGGCTTACTGAGACCTTCCCTGGTGGCTCAGACTCTAAAGAATCCACCTGCAATGTGTAAGACCTGGGTTCAATCACTGGATTGGGTAGCTCCCCTGGAGAAGGGAACAGCTACCCACTCCAGTATTCTAGCCTGGCGAATTCCATGGACAGAAGGCTCACTGAGATCATTCCTTTGCTATCTCAGCTATCCGGGGCCAGCATCCTGTGCTTTCTCATCCTGTCTCCTCAGGGTACACCATCAGGGGTTGGCTACAGCAGTTGACTGCTAGATGACTGGCACCCTTTGTTTCCTTCCTGAGTTCCCTCAGGGCTCACCATCTGCACAGCTATAATGTGGTGGCTTGATGGCTGCACATCCTTTGTTTATTGATATGGCAGTCAATATTTTAGTTCACAAAAGGGAAAGAGGATAGGAAAATAACCATCATTGAACAGGATCTTCTAAGTGCATCCTACTTTATGTGCTTTACCCATTTTAACTTTCACAAGCATCCTGCAATTATATTCAGTCGACTGAAATTTCAGTTGGATTCTCCGTAACTTCTTTTGGAAAAACTCAAACAAGTTTTTAGCCAACCCAGTTATTAGTAGTCACATATATCCCTCAGCTGGTTTTGAAGTTATACAGCCATTAAGTAGTAATGCCTTGCTCAAATCCAGCCTATTCCATTTAGCTCAATCATTACTTCCTTCAGAAATTCTTTCTTAACACCAAAATGCCTGCTACTACTGTGTCTGTTCTTTTAGAAAAACCCCATTGGTGTTCAAGTATGCTTCTTTCTGTGTTTCCAGATTGTTTTTTAATTGTCCTTTTTGTACATGTTTCTCCCAGACCAGACTTTGTATTTTGAGAAAGCAAAGCTATGTCTTATATTTATTCCCTAGTGTGTCTAGCACAGTGTCTGACACTCAGCAGTCCCTCAGGAAATGTTTGTTGAATGATGATCAAAATAAATTCAAAATTTATTAACATTAAGCTATTTCCTAGTATTTTTATCTCTTTACCACACAAAATCAGAAGTCACATCTTTCTTTTCTGATCTTGTTCAAAAGTTTGTCATCTCTGAAGGCTTTTACTACTTATGGTCTAGTAGTATAGTTATTTTGCATTTGTCATGTTTTCTCTACCATAACACAAACTCTTTGAGTATTGCTCATGTTCCCTTAGCAATCATCCATAGTGGCTCACTAATGTTAACTTTCCTACATATGTTGATTGAACACCTAGTCTGTCCTACTTTTCTTTGTTAGGTACTAGATAAGGGCCATCGAAGTTAAATATAACATGCAGCTTCCTCTCAAGGGGATAGTAGTCTAGTCACAATAGTTTATTTATAATGGGGTGTGAAAAATTCATGATTGATGCATTAACAAAGTGCTATATAAGCATACAGAATAAGTTGTGTCTGCTTTTATAGAGATGATATTTAAATGAAGGCTTAGGGCATTAGGTGATAATGCATGAAAAGTACTTTGTACATGCATGGCATGTGATAAATGCTTAATAAATGGTAGTTGTTATTGTTACAAACAAAGGTAAAAAATATGAAATTTCACAAGTCTATCTGAAGTGGAGTGAGTAAATGAGTTGTGTTAAAGTCACAGGTTCATATACAAGAATAAATAAAAAAAATGGGATGGCTGGTAAAGGCTAATTTGTGATGGTTTTGAATGTCAGGCTAAGGAATTTAGATCTTATTACAAAATGTTTTGCCTGGAGAATCCCAGGTATGGCAGAATCTGGTGGGCTGCCGTCTATGGGATCACACAGAATTGGACATGACTGAAGCAACTTAGCAGCATCAGCAGAAAATGTTTTACTAAAAATGTTCCATCTTCAGTTAAAATCCATTTATGGATATACTACTTCAAGCCTCAGTAGTAAGATAGAATTTGAGAAAGGAGAAAGTAAGTGATTTAAAATATATAGTAATATTGCAGAACAATAGTACAGGTTATTCTGGTTGTCTTACTCAAAAAGTTTTATGAAATTAATCAATAAACACATTTTAAGGCTCCCTTCTTGCCATACTGCATGTATAAAATATTTGTAATGTCCATTTTTTACCTCTTCTCTGCTAGTCTGAGGGATTTCTTGATCTGTTTAACTGATGATAGTTCCTTTTCAAGTACTTAAGGCAACAACACAAGTCTCATTTGATTCTTCAAGCTCCATTAAATTAAACCCCTAACAGCACTATAAAGCATTAGTTCAGTTCAGTCCCTCAGCCATGTCTGACTCTGTGACCTCATGAGTTGCAACATGCCAGGCCTCCCTGTCCATCACCAACTCCCAGAGTACACCCAAACTCATGTCCATTGAGTCAGTGATGTCATCCAACCATCTCATCCTCTGCCATCCCCTTCTCCTCCCATCCTCAATCTTTCCCAGTATCAGGGTCTTTTCCAATGAGTCAGCTCTTTGCATCAGGTGGCCAAAGTATTGGAGTTTCAGCTTCACATCAGTCCAACCAATGAACACCCAGGACTGATTTCTTTTAGGATGGGCTGGTTGAATCTCCTTACAGTTCAAGGGACTCTCAAGAGTCTTCTCCAACACCATAGTTCAAAAGCATCAATTCTTTGGCACTCAGCTTTCTTCACAGTCCAACTCTTATATCCATACATGACCACTGGAAAAACCAAAGCCTTGACTAGACAGACCTTTGTTGGCAAAGTGATGTGTCTACTTTTTAATATACTGTCTAGGTTGGTTATAAATTTCCTTCCAAGGAGTGTCTTTTAATTTCATTGCTGCAATCACCATCTGCAGTGATTTTGGAGCCCAGAAAAATAAAGTCAGCCACTGTGTCCACTGTTTCCTTATCTATTTGTCATGAAGTGATGGGACTGTATGCCATGATCTTAGATTTCTACAGCACATGTAATTATAAGTCTTTGGTGTTTATCAGTGGGACACAATCTTAAAATGTCCAACAACCCAAGTGATGGCTCTACTATTCCATCTAATTTAAACAAGAAATAACAAATGTGATATACAGCTATGTATGCCACTTTCTACACCACTGAGACTACGGGGAGAATATGCTGGAAATTGTCAGTGGTGCTCAATACTCTGTATATCACATATCACATGTGTATAGACACATGATAGCATAAATTCTAAGAGGATAAGTAATATACTTTTGAATCTAAGCTATTTAATTCTGATGAGCACAATATCAAGTTTATGTTAAAAACAATCCCAGTATTTCATGATAAATTTTTGCAATGGGAATTGATAAATGTAGGCAGAATAGTGTAATTTTAATTTTAAGTTCTTTTGCTAACTGATTTAAAGCCTAGTTTATTTATAACTCTACAAGATGAAGATGTTTTACTTAAAGTGAAATCACAAAAAGCTCTAATATAGAAGTCATATTATACAGTAATATATTAGGGTTGACAACTAGTATATGTTGATTTACCAACACCACTAACATTTGGCATTCACTTTAATTTCTGGACATCTATGATGAGAATCTGAATCACATATTCACTGTAAGAACTCTGAGCAATCTGAAGTGGATGGTTATCAAAATACATGCAGTGATCTATATATGGGGTTATTCAGTTATACCTTTCATATTTATATTCAATTAGCCTGTATCTCACATAGTGTAATATGGACCATCAAGCTTTGAAGAGGAAAAGTCTTTTCTTTGAATTCATTGTTCTGCTATCATGGGTTTACCTCAACTGTTTAATAATGATTTTCTTATTTTTTACTAAATAAACATCTTTCAATTCTGGAACTCAACTTTTGACTTTACTTACATTCATCAAAAGATACATTGGCATAAATTTAATGTCAATAACAAACTAAAAATTCATCTAACATGCAATATGACTTACGCTGCAAAATCAGTAAACTATTTTTTAACAGGAATTCAATGGAGAATGGGATTGGAGTGTGTAAGACTGATTGGGAAGTGACTACAGGGGGACCAGAAATGACTTGCTGGGCAAAGAGAAAGAGAAGTGTTCAAAACAACCAGCAACACCACTGAGACAACAGCACAGAGAGAGGAAAGGTGGCAGGGAGTGGAAGAAGAAGAAGAGATAACACACAAGTTCACATGCACACACACACTATTTTTTTTTTCTTTCTATTAAGACATAACATGTGAGCTAAATATTTCAATGTGGCTTAGAAAACAGAGGGATTCACTCACAGGGAATCCCTCAGTATTGTGAGATATAACACCAGGAGCTCAGCTTGACCCCATAGTAAATGCTTGAGAAAAATCCCCACAGGTTTTCAGCAGTGGGAATGGAAAAGGAATCATTTTTAAATACTTCAGAGCTCTCCGTTCCTCTTAATAAGGTCTGCCCTCAGGAGAAACTAGTTAACCAGAGCGTAACCTGCTTGGGTATTATCAGAACCTAACTAACCTGAGGCAAAGGAAACACCCAACTCTAGCCACCTGTAGCCTCTCACAAGGAAGAAGGAAAATATCCAATTCCAGCCCACACTAGCCATCCTCTCCCACTTGGAGGGGGGGAGGAGAAAAAAACCAGAAATACTTGCGTAGCTTACAGTTCAGAGGCATCAGCTCGCTGAAAGACTAAGAGCTAACCACAGAGCCACAGGAACTGCCTCTGCCCCGAACATTAGTCCCTTCAGCCTACACTTCACGGCCCACCATCAATAAAGAGCCACAGCTATGCACAAAAGGCACAAAATGCATTGAAGAGACAGTGAAAGTGTTACTTGCTCACTTGTGTCTGACTCTTTTAATTTAAATTTATTTATTTTAATTGAAGGCTAATTACTTTACAATAATGTATTGGTTCTGCCACACATCAGCATGAACCTTCCACGGGCGTACACGTGTTCCCCATCCTGAACCCCCCTCCTACCTCTCTCCCTGTACCATCCCTCTGGGTCATACCAGTGCACCAGCCCCAAGCATCCTGTATTGAACCTGGACTGGCGATTCGTTTCTTATTATATTATACTATATTATATTATATTATATTATATTATATTATACATGTTTCAATGACATTCCCCCAAATCATCCCACCCTCTCCCACTGAGTCCAAAAGACTGTTCTATACATCTGTGTCTCTTTTGCTATCTCGCATGCACGGTGGTCGTTACCATCTTTCTAAATTCCATATGTATACGTTAGGAAACTATATTGGTGTTTTTCTTTCTGGCTTACTTCGCTCTGTATAATAGGTTCCAGCTTCATCCACCTCATTAGAACTGATTCAAATCTATTCTTTTTAATGGCTGAGTAATACTCCATTGTGGATAAGTACCACAGCTTTCTTACCCATTCGTCTGCTGATGGACATCTAGGTTGCTTCCATGTCCTGGCTATCATAAACAGTTTTGAGATGAACACTGGCATACATGTGTCTCTTTCAATGCTGGTTTCCTCAGTGTGTATCCCCAGCAGTGGGATTGCTGGGTCATAACGCAGTTTTATTTCCAATTTTTTAAGGAATCTCCACACTGTTTTCCATAGTGGTTGTACTGGTTTGCATTTCCACCATTGTAAGAGAGTTCCCTTTTCTCCACACCCTCTCCAGCATTTATTGCTTGTATACGTTTGGATAGCAGCCATTCTGACTCGTATGAAATGGTACCTCATTGTGGTTTTGATTTCATTTCTCTGATAATGAGTGCTGTTGAGCATCTTTTCATGTGTTTGTTAGCCATCTGTATGTCTTCTTTGGAGTAATGTTTGTTTAGTTCTTTGGCCCAGTTTTTGATTGGGTGGTTTATTTTTCTGGAATTGAGCTGCAGGGGTTGCTTGTATATTTTTGAAATTAGTTCTTTGTCAGTTGCTTCATTTGTTATTTTCTCCCATCTGAAGGCTTTCTTTTCACCTTGCTTATAGTTTCCTTTGTTGTGCAGAAGCTTTTAATTTTAATTAGGTCCCATTTATTTATTTTTGCTTTATTATACAATATTCTGGGAGGTGGGTCACAGAGGATCCTGCTGTTATTTATGTCAGAGAGTGTTTTGCCTATGTTATCCTCTAGGAGTTTTATAGTTTCTGATCTTACGTTTAGATCTTTAATCCATTTTAAGTTTATTTTTGTGTATGGTGTTAGAGGTAGCTCTTTTCAGCCATTCCTATGCCATCACAGCCTGGCACTCTCAGCCACTGCCCTTGACCTTGGATGTGGGGTACCTCCTCTTGGCCGCTGCCCCTTGGGCATGGGGTCCTCCCAGCTTCTGCACCTGACATCAGACATGGGGTACCACCTCTCAGCCGTGCTATGTGTGCCAGTCGCAGCTGCCCCCGAGGTCAGGGGCAGCAGCAGAGAGTGACAAGCTGCTATGGTGCAGGAACAGCTGAAAGTAGCTACCCCATGTCCGAGGCCAGGGGCAGCAGCCAGGAGGAGCTACCCCTCACCTGAGATCAGGGGCAACGGCAGGGAGGAGCAACCCCATGTCCAAGGAGCAGTGGCTGCACGGGCACAGGAGGGCCTAGAGGAGCCATTTCACGTTCAAGGTGAGGAGGGGGAGTGAGGAGATAGCCCTCCTCCAAGGTAAGGAGCAGTGGCTGTGCTTTGCTGGAGCAGCCTTGAAGAGATAGCCCACATCCAAGGTAAGAGAAACCCAAGTAAGACGGAAGGTGTTGCAAGAGGGCATCAGAGGGAAGACACACTGAAGCCATACTCACACAAAACTAGTCAATCTAATCACACTAGGACCACAGCCTTGTCTAACTCAATGAAACTAAGCCTTGCCTGTGGGGCCACCAAAGATGGGTGAGTCATGGTGAAGAGGTCTGACAGAATGGAGTCCACTGGAGAAGGGAACGGCAAGCCACTTCAGTATTCCAGACAATAGCAAGAAGAGATAAGAGGGCCTTCTTCAGCAATCAATGCAAAGAAATAGAGGAAAAGAACAGAGTGGGAAAGACTAGAGATCTCCTCAAGAAAATTAGAGATACCAATGGAACATTTCATGCAAAGACGGGCTTAATAAAAGACAGAAATGGTATGGACCTAACAGAAGCAGAAGACATTAAGAAGAGGTGGCAAGAATACACAGAAGAAGCTTACAAAAAACATCTTCACGACCTAGATAATCACGATGGTGTGATAACTCATTTAGAGCCAGACATCCTGGAATGTGAAGGCAAGTGGGCCTTAGAAAGCATCACTATAAACAAGGCTAGTGGAGGTGATGGAATTCCAGTTGAGCTGCTTCAAATCCTGAAAGATGATGCTGTGAAAGTGTTACACCCAATATGCCAGCAAATTTGGAAAACTTACAGTGGCCACAGGACTGGAAAAGGTCAGTTTTCATTCCAATCCCAAAGAAAGGCAATGCCAAAGAATGCTCAAACTATTGCACAATTGTACTCACCTCACACGCTAATAAAGTAATTCTCAAAATTCTTCAAGCCAGGCTTCAGCAATATGTGAACCGTGAACTTCCAGATGGTCAAGCTAGTTTTAGAAAAGGCAGAGGAACCAGAGATCCAATTGCCAACATCTGCTGGATCATGGAAAAAGCAAGAGAGTTCCAGAAAAATATCTATTTCTGCTTTATTGACTATGCCAAAGTTTTTGACTATGTGGATCACAATAAACTGTGGGAAATTCTGAAAGAGATGGGAATACCAGAACACCTAACTTGCCTCTTGAGAAACCTATATGCAGGTCAGGAAGCAACAGTTAGAACTGAATATGGAACAACAAGCTGGTTCCAAATAGAAAGAGGAGTACACCAGGGCTGTATATTGTTACCCTGCTTATTTAACTTATATGCAGAGTACATCATGAGAAACGCCGGGCTGGAAGAAGTGCAAGCTGGAATAAAGATCGCCAGGAGAAATATCAATAACCTCAGATATGCAGATAACACCACCCTTATGGCAGAAAGTGGATGAGATGGCTGGATGCCATCACTGACTCGAAGGACGTGAGTCTGATTGAACTCCGGGAGTTAGTGATGGATAGGGAGGCCTGGTGTTCTGTGATTCTTGCAGTCGCGAACAGTCAGACACAACTGAGCGACTGAACTGAATGAATGGTGTTAGAAAGTGTTCTAGTTTCATTCTTTTACAAGTGATTGACAGTTTTTCCAATACCACTTGTTAAAGAGATCGTCTTTTCTCCATTGTATATTCTTGCCTCCTTTGTCAAATATAAGGTGTCCATATGTGTATGGATTTATCCCTGGTTTTTCTATTTTTTTCTATTGATCATATTTCTGTCTTTGTGCCAGTATCATACTGTCTTGATGACTGTGGCTTTGTGGTAGAGCCTGAATTCAGGTAGGTTGATTCCTCCAGTTCCATTCTTCTTTCTCAAATTTGCTTTGGCTATTCAAGATTTTCTGTATTTCCATACAAATTGTGAAATTATTTGTTCTAGCTCTGTGAAAAATACTGTTAGTAGCTTGATAGGGATTGCATTGAATCTATAGATTGCTTTGGGTAGTATACTCATTTTCACCATATTGATTCTTCCAATTCATGAACATGGTATATTTCTCTATCTATTAGTGTCCTCTTTGATATCTCTGACTCTTTACAACTCTATGGACCCCATGGAGGACCACCAGACTCCTCTCTGCATGGGATCTCTAAACATGAATACCGGAGTGGGTTTCCATTTCCTTCTCCAGTAGATCTTTCACGAATTGAACTCATTTCTCCTGCATTGGTAGCCATATTCTTTACCATTTGAGGCACCAAGGAAGCCTCAGCAAGCACCAAAACCAGACAAGGCACTGATGTTGTAATTATCAGACCAGATATTTCAAACAATTTTTAAAAAAGTAAATAAGAAAAGAGAGAAGATAGAATCCTATGAAATTCTCAATTAATACAACAAAAGACAGAAAAATGTAGAAGATAAAATTAGGAACAAAGAATAAGGGCAACAAATAGAAAAGAGTAGTGAATCTGAGTGTTAGTCACTCAGTCATGTCCAATCTTTGTGACTCCATGGACTATAGCCTGCCAGGCTTTTTTGTCCATGGAATTCTCTAGGCAAGAATCCAGGAATGGGTTGCCATTCCCTTCTGCAGGGGTCTTCCCAACCCAGGGATTGATTCCCAACATAGGTCTCCTGCGTTGCAGGCAGATTCTTTATCATTGGGCCACCAGGGAAGCCTAGTAATGAATATGGTAGATATTAATCCAAATATATGAAAAATCACTTTGAATGTCAGGACTTCCCTATAGCTCATGATAAATAATCTGCCTACAATTCAGGAGACCAGAGTTCTATCCCTGGATCAGGAAGATCCTCTGGAGAAGGGAATGGCAATCCATTCCAGTATTCTTTCCTGGAGAATCCTATGGACAGAGGAGCCTGAAGGGCTAAAGTCCATGGGGTCACATAGAGTCAGATATGACTGAGCAACTAACACATGCACACACATTTTGAATGTCAGTGGCTTAAATGTACAAATTAAATGACACTACTATAATAGTTGATTAAAAAGCCTAAGTCTGTTGGACTCTGTGGAAGAGGGCGAGGATGGGATGATTTGGAAGAATGGCATTGAAACATGTATAATATCTTATGTGAAACAAATTCCCAGTCCAGGTTTGATGCATGATACAGGATGTTCGGGGCTGGTGCACTGGGATG
>SJYW01005655.1:37777-51614 GCA_006410735.1 Raphicerus campestris
CATTCCCAGGTGCACAGTGGATAAGAGATATGGGAACTTAGCAACAAGCATTGGCCCAATAATGAAATCCTACACCAGCACTAGCACTACTCTAATAACTTTTAACTCTTTCAAAGGCTCTATGTTTTAGGCTTTGCGTGCTTTTCACAGTTGGGAGGCTGTAAATAATTGTATGCATAGCTCTAAGTGTCTGTATATATCTGCCAAGCAAGCTAGAATGCTAACAGAGGGGATTTGATTTGAAATATTCCTCTCATGTCCAGGAGACTTATTAGCTATAGCCCTAAGTTGATTTTCTCCAGAGAAAGGTGGTCAGGGTTAGCCCCCGGTTAATATCAGAAGAGTTGGTGAAAGTCATGAAACAGTAAAACAGACAGATTCTGGTTTGGGGGTAGATGCTCGAGAAAGCCCCTTGAGCTCTGAAGCCTTGCTTAACAGTTCTCTTCCACATGACCCTGTCATGAGTGGGATCTCCCGTGGTGGCTCCCGGCATACCTGTAAGAGTGTTCTTAGAAATTATGTCAGTCTAGCCCATTTGACACAATAAAAAGCCAATGATAATACTGAAAGTTATCTTTAAGGGAAACACTTAAAGGCAAATATCAATACACTGTTACGGACATTTAGTTGCATCAAACCCAATTTGAAGACATTCAAAACAGGTTGACAACTGCCATTTAAACAGCCTGGAGAGTCACTCATCATATTATTTAACTTTGAGCAAGATAAAAGTAAATAGCATTTCCAAGCTGTTCCTAACCCTCTACTGTAACCTGCCTATTCTATGTAAATAGTTCTGAAATCGAATCCTTATTTATTTTGAATGTCTAAAAGAAACTATGTGACTGAAATATACATTCAAATAATCTCCTCTGGCTTCTGGCATATTTAAAGTTTCCTTTGTTTATCAATGCATCTTGTTGAATATATTATTCACAATAAGAACTTTCCTAAAACCAAGAAAATAAATTGTGGTGAGGAGTTAGAATAAGTATTAATTAGAAATTTGCAAAACAAAGAAAACTACCAGTGCTTGTTCTTGATATTCTACACATCAACATGTACTCTTCTGATAGTATAAAATTATCTCCCTTCTTCCTAAAATCAGCAAACTTGTTGGTCATAGAGTTGAATTAAATATCAATGTGCTTGTAGTCATTATTCTATTTTTTCCAGGATTGTAAAATTTTGAATTGATTTAGAAAGGATATGTTAAAAAAAAATCACATATGAGTAAATTCTGTCCTTAACTTTAATTTAAAATTTAAAATATAGTCCATATTTCTTAATCTCATTAAGTGAACCTCTCCTTATCTATAAGTCTCTATTCACCTATTGATAACAGAGCATGCCAAAGCTAAATTTAAATCATTTTCTGTTCAAATCTATGTTTTTAAAAATTATATGTAAATGATATTTGTATACAAGTTAAAATATCCAACATCATTCAAAAACAAAGCTCTCAATATACACTGCATTTAGTTTCTTTGATAGTGATAACATTGCACTATATAGAGCTCATTTAAACTTGTTCATGGAAAACAAAATATTATTTGTTTATAATACTGAAATTTATATTAAACATGAATAGAATAGGTGAAGGCTGAAAGACCCAAAACCATTTCAGAGTGAACCAGTGAAGTTCGCTTAGCAGGCTCTTCCATCCATGGAATTTCCCAGGCAAGAGTACTGGAGTGTGTTGCCATTTTCTTCTCCAGGAGATCGTCCAGACTCACGGATGGAACCCAGGTCTCCCTCATTGCAGGCAGACGCTTTACCGTCAGAGCTACCGGGGAAGCCTATTTAAACATTAAACATGCATATGTGTTTTTTAAACCTTAAACAATTTCATTCACACTGTTTTCTGCTTATTTAGTGTTAGTATTTGTATTATGAGTCATTTGTCAGTTATACTATATTTTACAAGTGTTTATGGTAGATGTAGGAATGGATGAAGATTTGGTCCATTACAATTTATTTCTATAACCTATCTTTAATTCAAAGATCATTGTGTATCTCTTCCTTCTTGAGATGTTTAAAATTTTCAGTTCTTGAGTTGCAAACGCTCCCCCCACACCTTTTTTTTTTTCATTTGCTATTTATTCTTCAGAGTGATTTAGTTCCTTGACTGTTTGCTATGTCTGTAAGATCAACACTGCCATTGATTTAGTTGATTTTAGCACCTCTCTTTTATTTTTTCAGAATGTGTGCTAACAGAGTCTCATTGAATTTATGAGGTTTTATGGACTGAATAATGACACCAAACTGTGTGAGTTAAAAATGTAAAAGAGGACCTAAATCATAACCTCAAATTTTCAGTTTTGTATAAGTTTGCTTATATAAGTGGTAGCATGCTGCTAAGTCGCTTCAGTCATGTCCGACTTTGTGCGACCCCATAGATGGCAGCCCACCAGGCTCTGCTGTCCCTGGGATTCTCCAGGCAAAAACACTGGAGTGGGTTGCCATTTCCTTCTCCAATGCATGAAAGTGAAAAGTTAAAGTGAAGTCACTGAGTCGTATCCAACTCTCAGTGACCCCATGGACTGCAGCCCACCAGGCTCCTCCACCCATGGGATTTTTCCAGGCAAGAGTACTGGAGTGGGGTACCATTGCCTTCTTCTAAGTGATAGCATAAAATTATCTAATTAATACAATAATTATTTTATGATATCATTTAAAACTTTTCATAAATGTTATAATTTTGTCCTTTTTAAATATTTATTTACTAAAACATAATTACCAGCAAATAAGAACAGGGCACAAATTGAATTCATGAATACTGTAGGAAAAACTGTGATGTATTCAGTCAGTTACTAATTTTACCAATACTATTAAAAATAATAAATATTTTAGCTTTATGCGATATTTTCAAGACAGAAAATACTTTAGTATCCTTGAAAGAGAAAAATGTGAGCTTATATTTAATTATATATGAGCAGAACTAACTTTTGTCAAGGTCACTCAGAGAAAAAAAGAAGTGTTTTCCTGTAAGTTCAGAAACTATTAAAAATATATACCTGATGGGATAGGTATTGCACTTTATAACTTTACTAAGATCAAACTGAAATATTTCTCCCATTTTGATAAAACATAATTTTCTCCCCATAGGAAAGTTACAGGATAAATCTGTTCAATGTGCCAGGAAGCAATTCATGACCTGGCTTCTATTAACAGAAATGGGGTGTCTTGCAGCTATAAGTCTCTCCATAAGTTGCACTGCAAACTATCTCTGTAAATAAAGATTCAACCCAAGGGTTAGGTTTTACAGCAAGTTATGAACTTCAAGAAGCTGAGTATAGAATGGAAATGCTGACAACCTTAAAGATAACTGCTTGACTGAAGCAACTATAGTATTCCAACTTCTTTATTTCAGAAAGTGTGCGTGTTTATGTTGCCACTGGATAAAAGAATCGATGTGGAAATTACTCATGCTTGGTGAATTGCATGGTAATAAAAGAAAGTCCTGTTAAAAAGAGCTTCGGGTAAAATGGAATATGAACAAAAATTTCCCCACAAAATCATTTTTACAAATTTTACGTTTTACAGTTCAGTGTTCCACAAATCCTGTATCTTGTGTTATTTACCAGCATTGCACTTCATTTGCAAACACTTCACTGATGAAATAACGCATATAAAATAATGAGAGTCTACTTTGAATTTTCAGGAAGCAAATATAATGGCAGGAAAAAGCATGTGTTTCAGAAATTATCATAAAGGCAGGTTTTTTTTTCTTATAATGTTAGCTTTTTTAACATAAATTTATTTATTTTAGTTGGAAGTTAATTACTTTACAATATTGTATTGGTTTTGCCATACATCAACATGAATCCACCACGAGTATACACGTGTTCCCCATCCTGAACCCCACTCCCGCCTCCCTCCCTGTACCATCCCTCTGGGTCATCCCCGTGCACCAGCCCCAAGCATCCAGTATCATGCATCGATCCTGGACTGGCGATTCATTTTATATATGATATTATACATGTTTCAATGCCATTATCCCAAATCATCCCACCCTCTCCCTCTCCCACAGAGTCCAAAAGACTGTTCTATACATCTGTGTCTCTTTTGCTGTCTCTCATACGGGGTTATCATTACCATCTTTCTAAATTCCATATATATGCGTTAGTATACTGTATTGGTGTTTTTCTTTCTGGCTTACTTCACTCTGTATAATAGGCTCCAGTTTCATCCACCTTATTAGAACTGATTCAAATGTATTCTTTTTAATGGCTGAGTAATACTCTATTGTGTATATGTACCACAGCTTTCTTATCCATTCATCTGCTGTTAGACAAGTAGGTTGCTTCCGTGTCCTGGCTATTATAAACAGTTCTGCGATGAACATTGGGGTACACGTGTCTCTTTCAATTCTGGTTTCCTTGGTGTGTATGCCCAGTGCTGGGAGTCACTCAAGTTTTAAAAAATGTTTTTTGTTGTTGTTGTTTTTTTTAATTAGAGGCTAATTACTTTGCTAAAATTGTTTTAACAATGATAGGTACCTATGCAAGTATTCACAATAATATGCTAAATATCAGTTGATAATTTTCAGAAAAGAAGAGCTATATATTTCAAAAAGAGCTATATATTTCAAGAAATATCCTGTATGTTGTTGTCATATGGGGTTCGGTCAGCCAGTCATGTTCCACTCTGTGACCCCTTAGAGGCATGCCAGGCCTCCCTGTCCCTCACCATCTCCCCAAGTTTGCAAAGTTTATTTCCATTGCATCAGTGATGCTATCCAGCCATCTCATTCTCTGACACCCACTTCTGCCCTTTATCTTTCCCAGCATCAGGAATTTTCCAATAACTCAGCTGTTCTCATCAGATGACCACAATACTTGACTTAGGCTTCAGCATCAGTCTTTCCAAGGGGTACTTAGGGTTGATTTTCCTCAAGATTGACTGGTTTGAGCTCCATGCTGTCCAAGGGACTTTCAGGAGTCTTTTCCAGCACTATAGTTCAAAGGCATAAATTCTTTGGCATTCTGCCTTCTTTACGATACAGCTCTCACAACTATTCGTGACCACTGGGAAGACTGTAGCCTTGACTCTATGGACCTTTGCCAGTTGAGTATTGTCTCTGATTTTCAACACACTGTCTTTGTTTGTCATAGCTTTCCTGCCAAGAAGCGATCATCTGCTGATTTAATGGCTGCAGTCACCATTTGCAGTGATTTTAGATCCAAGAAGAGGAAATTCTTCTACCAATTCCACCTTTTTCCCTTCTATTTTCCATGAAATAATGAGATTCCATAATATTTGGTTTTTGTAGGCCAGCTCTTTCATTCTCTTCCTTCACCCTCATCAAGAGGGTGTTTTCCTGTAAGTTCAGAAACTATTAAAAATATATACCTAATGGGATAGGTATTGCACTTTATAACTTACAGTGTTTTCCTGTAAGTTTTGCAAGAGGGTGTTTTGTTCCTTTTTTCTTTTGCATTAGAGTTGTATCATCAGTATACCTGAGGTTGTTGATGTTTTTCTTGTTGATGTTTTTCCAGCTTGTAAGTCATCCAACCTGGCATTTCTCATGATGTGCTCAACATATAGATTAAACAGACAGGGTAACAGCAGACAGCCCTGTCATACTGTTTTCTCAATCATGAATCAATCAGTTGTTCAATACAGGGTTTTAACTGTTGCTTCTTGACCTGCATACAGGTTTCTCAGGGGACAGGTAAGATGATCTGGTATTCCTATCTCTTTAAGAGCTTTCCACAGCTTGTTATGATCCACACAGTCCAAAAGGTTTTGGTGTAATTGATGAAACAGAGATAGTTGTTTTTCTGGAATTTCCTAACTTTCTCTTTGATCCAACAGATGTTGGCAATTTGATCGCTGGCTCCTTCTCTTTTTCTAAACCCAGCTTGGACATCTGGAAGTTCTTGGTTTACATAATGATGAAATCAATCATGCAAGATTTTAAGCATGACCTTACTAGCATGGGAGATGAGTGCAATTATCTGATAGTTGGTGCATTCTTTAGTACTACTCTTCTTGAGAATTGGAATGAGGATTTACCTATTTCAGTCCTGTGGCCACTGCTAGGTCTTCCAGGTTTACTGATATATTAAATGCAAAACCTTGATGGCATCATCCTTTATGGTTTCTAATTGTTCTACTTTAATTCCTTTGCATCCACTAGCTTAATTAACAGCATTGCTTCCTAAGGTTCATTTGACTTCACTCTCCAGAATGCCTGGCTCTGGATGGTTGATCACACCATCACAGTAATCCAGTACCTTAATATCTTTTTTTGTACAGTTCTTCCATGTGTTCCTTCCATCTCTTCTTGATCTCTTCAGCATCTAGGTCTCTACTCTTACTGTCTGTTATGGTGGCCATCTGTGGGTAAAATGTTCCCTTGTTATCTACAATTTTCCTGAAGAGATCTCTAGTCTTTCCCCTTCCATTGTTTTCTTGTAGTTTTATGCATGGTTCATTGAAAAAGGACTTCTTATCTCCATGTTGTTCATCAGAACTTGGTGTTTAGTTGAATATATCTTTCCCTTTCTCCCTTTTTGCTTCTTTCTTTAGCTATTTTTAAGGCCTCCTCAGATAGCCACTTTGTATTCTTGTTTTTCTTTTCTTTGGGATGATTTTGTTTGCTGCCTCCTGTACAATATTATGGACCTCTATCCGTAGTTATTTGTATAGAGTATTTACTAGATTTAATCCCTTGAATGTATTTGTTACCTCCACTGCCTGTTCATCAGTTCAGTTCAGTTCAGTTTCAGCCGCTCAGCTGTGTCTGACTCTTTGCGACCCCATGAATTGCAGCATGCCAGGCCTCCCTGTCCATCACCAATTTCCGGAGTTCACTCAAACTCATGTCTATCTAGTCGGTGATGCCATCCAGCCATCTCATCCTTTGTCGTCCCCTTCTCCTCCTGCCCCTAATCCCTCCCAGCATCAGGATCTTTTCCAGTGAGTCAACTCTTCGCATGAGGTGGCCAAAGTATTGGAGTT
This sequence comes from Raphicerus campestris, assembly GCA_006410735.1. Lineage (NCBI taxonomy): Eukaryota > Metazoa > Chordata > Mammalia > Artiodactyla > Bovidae > Raphicerus > Raphicerus campestris. Next base: position 44,750 of record SJYW01005655.1, read on the forward strand.
TCAGCCTCAGCATCAGTTCTTCCAGTGAACATTCAGGACTGATTTCCTTTAGGATTGAAATGCCTTGCAGTCCAAGGGACTCTCAAGAGTCTTCTCCAACACCACAGTTCAGAAGCATCAATTGTTGGGCACTCAGTTTTCTTTATAGTCCAACTCTCACATCCATACATGACTAATGGAAAAACCGTAGCTTTGACTAGATGGACCTTTGTTAGTAAAGTAATGTTTCTGCATTTTAATATGCTGTCTCGTTTGGCCACATCTTGTCTTCCAAGGAGCAAGTCTTTTAATTTCGTGGCTGCAGTCACCATCTGCAGTGATTTTGGAGTCCCCCAAAATAAAATTTGTCACTGTTTCCCCATCTATTTGCCACGAAGTGATGGGACTTGATGCCAGGATCTCAGATTTTAAATGTTGAGTTTTAAGCCAGCTTTTTCACTCTTCTCTTTAACTTTCATCAAGAGGCTCTTTAGTTCTTCTTCACTTTATGCCATAAGGGTGGTGTCATCTGATGTTATTGATATTCATATTCATCAGATATTTGATTTAAGTAATACCTGACTGGCCTAGTGGCTTTCCCTGCTTTCTTTAGTTTAAGCCTGAATTTTGCTATGAGAAACTGTTGATCTGAGCCACAGTCAGCTGTCAGCTCCAAGTCTTGTGTGTGTGTGTGTGTGTGTGTGTGTGACTGTATGCAACTTCTTCATCTTAGATATATGATACAAATACAGACAAAGGATGTAATCAATTTGATTTTGGTATTGACCATTCAGTGATGTCCATATATAAAGTTATCACTTGTGTTTTTGAAAAAGAATATTTGCTATGATCAGTGCATTTTCTTTTCTTGGCAGAATTGTTAGGCTTTCCCTGCTTCATTCTGTTCTCCAAGGCCAAACTTGCCTGTTACTCCAGGTATCTCTTGACTTCTTATTTTTGCATTCTAATCCCCAATGATGAATAGAACTTTTTTTTTAATATTAGTTCTAGGAGGTTTTCTAAGATCTTATATCTCACATAAGACATTTTAAAAAGTTGTAACATATAGTCTTATATTTTAGTTTTATTTCTCCAAGAATTATACTGCTTTAAGTAAAAATATTGGGCTTCCCTTGTGGCTCAGCTCATAAAGAATCTGCCTGCAATGAGAGAGATCTTGGTTCAATCCCTGGGTTTGGAAGATCCCCTGGAGAAAGGAAAGGCTACCCACTCCAGTATTCTGGCTTGGAGAATTCCATGGACTGTGCAGTCCATGGGGTCACAAAGAGTCAGACACGACTGAGCAACATTCACTTCACTTCAAATAAAAATATAAAACTTTTTAATAGTGTAAGGCTTGTCAAAGTTGTGTTTAAAATGCTGAAAATAAATGATTTTCTTTATTTACATGATTATAACTGAAATAATTTTGTGTAATCTGTATATTACAGTTGTAGTATTGTAACAATATTGTGATACAGTAATTGATCTCAAGGATTTATTCTAATCAAAGGGAAGTGAAAATATACAAAAGAGTGCAATATGTTCTTTTCTAAGGATGTACTTAAGATGATAAAGCACACAGCAAACAACTAATAGCAATATTGGGTTGTCAGGATCAAAAGAAGATAAAAGGATAGAATATTTCTTTTGAATCTTGAATGATAATAGCTAATACTCAAGCAGAAAGAAAGGACATTTTGTGGGGGAAAGGAGATGAAGAGATAAATGACAGAAAACAAGTATTTCACAAAGTGTGTGTGTATATATATATATATATATATATATATATATAATGAAACATAAAGAAACATGACCATTAGTAATATATCCATGTAATTGTACCCATGTAGGTAGGTAGATGAGTAGGATGCTCCAACTTGGAAAAATAGAACTCCATTCTCTCCTGAAGGCTTTCAAAATGCCTTGAATTTTGTGAATTTTCTCATATGAAATAAGAATAACACAAAAGAAAACAAAGCAGAAAGAAAAAGTACAATCTATATTTTTAATGAAAAAAGACCATTTAAGCAAGCACTGAGTAAAAGAATCTAAACTCACTCAATCGTAGACATAGAATCTCAAGACACAGTTTCAAAGGAAACACACAGAAAATGGAATGAATATCTTTAAATGAAATAAAATGTTATATCTCCTGAAAATTACACTGTCGTGAGTATTTGAAAAATTATGACAAAATGGTCAAATTTGTAAAATAAAACAGATTTGAATTCTGTGTTGAAATTCAGTAATTTTTCAGTGTGTTTTCCTTTGCCAACTAATGGCTATACAATAGGAATTTTGCATTAATTAAAAGGAGAGCATATGTAGAGTTGTTGGCTCATATAACCTTCTGCTTTTATTTAAACACCTACAGTGTTATCTCCTTTTCCTTTATTATTTATAGGTACACTGAAAGTGAAAGTGAAGTCGCTCAGTCGTGTCCGACTCTTTGCGACCCTGTGAACTGTAGCCTACCAGGCTTCTCTGTCCATGGGATTCTCTAGGCAAGAATACTGGAGTGGGTTACCATTTCCTTCTCCAGGGGATCTTCCTGACCCAGGGATCGAACCCGGGTCTCCTGCATCGGAGGCAGATGCTTTAACCTCTGAGCCAGATAGTAGAAAATTTACCCTTATAAAGTGCCTGTCTTAGATGTTACATTAAGTTGTCAGAGATGGAAGCTCAGTAGCAGTCATGCAGAGCATTAACTAAATAGGATAGTCATCTCAAGAAGATGGCAATAATAGAGTTCTTCACTGCAAGATCTAAAGGCCTACTGCCATTCACTAGTGATTGTGGAAAGTGCCTGGTGATTCTGTGTCTATAACAATACTACTAGATATTAAATAATCTTTGCTAATATTCTAAGATCTTTGAACTTCACGTAAGGAAGTCAGGCTCTCTCGCTCTCTCTTTCCCCTTCTGCCTTTCTCTCTCTTTCGCAAATGAAATAAGGAACATTGAATGAGAAAACTAAGATTTATGACAAGATGTATTTCAGGTGGAAGATAAGATATTCTCAACTTTTTGAAAAATTGGAATGCTTAGATTAAAAAAAAAAAAAAAATATAGTCCATGAGTTAATAATTGTTGTTGTTCAGTAGCTAAATCATGTCCAACTCTGTGAACCCATGAACTGAGGCATGTCAGACTTCCCTGTCCTTCACTGTTTCCCAGAGTTTGCTCAAACTCACGTCCACTGAGTCAGTAATGCCATCCAATAATCTCATCTTATGACACCCACTTCTCTTGCCCTCAATTCTACCCAGCATCAAGGTTTTTTCCAATGAGTTGGCTCTTTGCATCAGGTGGCCAAAGTATGGCAGGTCCATCTTCAGCATTAATCCTTTCAATGAATATTCAGGGTTGATTTCCTTTAAGATTGACTGGTTTGATTTCCTTGCTGTCCAATGGACTCTTAAGAGTCTTCTCCAGCACCATATGCCAATTCTTTGGCACTCAGCTTTCTTTATGGGCCAACTCTTACATCTGTACATGGCTACTGGAAAAACTCTGAGTTTGACTAGATGAATCTTTGTTAGCAAAGTGATGTCTCTGTTTTTAATATGTTGTCTAGGTTTGTCATAGCTTTTCTTCCAAGAAGCACATATCTTCTAATTTCATGACTGCAGTCACCATCCTCAGTGACTTTGAAGCCCAGGAAAATATATTTCACTGTTTCCATATTTTCCCCATGTGTTTGCCCTGAAGTGATGGGACTGGATGCCATGATCTTAATTTTTTCAATGTTGAATTTTAAGCCAGCTTTTGCACTCTCCTCTTTCACTCTCATCAAGAGACTCTTTAGTTCATCTTTGTTTTATGCCATTAAAGTGGTATCATCTGCATATCTGAGGTTGTTGATATTTCTCCTGGTAATCTTGATTTCAGCTTATGAGTGATCCAGCCCAGCATTTTGCATAATGTACACTTCATATAAGTTAAATAAGCAGGTGACAATATACAGCCTTAACGTACTTCTTTCCCAGTTTGAAACCAGTCTGTTGTTTCATGTCTAATTCTAACTGTTAATTTTTGACCCAAAAACTGTTTCTCAGGAGCAGGTAAGGTAGCCTGGTATTCCCATCTCTTTAAGAATTTTCCCCAGTTTGTTGTGATCCACACAGTCAAAGGTTTTAGCATCATCAGAAAATGAAAAACAGACAACACTTCCTTTTGTGTAGTTTGAACCAATGATACTCTCATATTCTGCTTTCCTTTTCCTTCTTTCTTTTCTTCTTCCCTCCTTCCATCTGTCCATCTGCCTCTTCTCTCATATTTTCTCTCCTCTCTTTCTGCTTCTTATTCTCACTCCTTTTTTCATCTTATTCTTCCTCTTCATTGGAGTGTTTTCTTTGAAAATTAATGTATATATGTCTTCTCTCTTCTAACTTTTCTGCCACTATATTTTCTAGACCATTTTTTGTGTTGTTTTTGGTACTGTGCCTTGGACATTGCTCTCCTACTTTCACAGGCCAACAGGGTTTCCTGTTGATCAAATTATAACCAGTCATTTTAACTGGGTTATTACAACCAGTAGTTCAACTAAAGCCTAAATGCATGTCTCAAAGTTTTAATTTAATGTTTGATATTATAACTTCTTTGTGAAAAAGAGAAGAATTCTACTCAAGGGAGAAATACAAAGATCTTGGTAGCATTTTATGCTAAGATATTTAAGGAAGTTTCATTCGTTTATATGCTTGCTATTTGCTTTTTATATTTAACATTTTGTCACTTCAAAGCATAGAAAAATTAGCCAGAAACATGCTAAAACCCAAACTCAGATATAAAGAAGTAATAATAAACCTAAAGTAACTATCACATACTGATAGTGTGTGTAGCAACTATCACATACTTGCTACATACATACAACTATCACATACTTGCTACACACTAAGCTATATAGTAAGCACATTCCTTATAACTTTATTAGCATTATGTAATTAATCTTCAAGACCATTCTTTTTTACATGGAATCTCACTATCACTGTTTTATAAATAGAGAACTTTTGGAGAAACTAATTTTTTCCAAGGTTAAATAATTATGCATTTGTTCTAAAACCCATTCTCTTAATAGTACAGCATACTTTTTTTTTTTTTTAGTATTAATTGAGTGAATCCTAAGGGCATATTTTTAGCCAAAGTAGAGTGCTTATTAATTAGCTTTCTCTTTGTGAAAGATACTGCAATTTGCCTTTGACATTAAGTTGCACATTCCTAAGCTGTAGAAAATTATGGTTTCTGAAGGCTCATGGTAGACTTCCACCTTGGGATTTGTTCTTGATTGAGTGTTGTTTTTTTTACCTAAACTTATGCCCTCTTGTCAGGAACAGCCTGTATCTAAAAACCATTTTATATGGGTGATCAAAGTTTCATCCCCTTTGCTCCATTTCAGGACAACTCTGAAAGGTAATTCCAAGTCCAGATATCCCTGCAGAATAGGCTGAGGACTTTTGTAACCAGATCTCTTTTTACTTCTCCCTCTGCTCACTTTGCTTTACTCACTTTCTGAAAAGTGTGATTCCTACGTCTACCACCAGGTAAGCTTGAGAAAATGTGAAAATATTAGTTTCTCAGTGATGCCTGATTCTGCAACCTCATGCATGGTAGCCTACCATCCTCCTCTGTGGAATTTTCCAGACAAGAATACTGGAGTGAGTTGCCATTGCCTTCTCCAGGGGATCTTCCTGATCTAGGGATTGAAACCAGGTCACTCGCATTGCAGGCAGATTCTTTACCATCTGAGCCACCATGGAAGCCCAAGTAAACTTCCTACATACAAGTATCCAGCTCCAAATCTGTTTTCATGGAAACAAACCTGAGACATTTGGTCTTGAATGATTTCAGAATGCAAATTTAAATGGGAGATTCAGAGGTCTGTATGACTTGCCAGACTTCTGACTTAGAATATTTAATCACCATTAGTAGGTGGTATTATGAAAGCCCACAGAATTGTACAACAGAGAAACTGTTAAAAAATATCCTTGTGTTGAACTTGAATGGAATTCATGTGAATAGAACTGACTGATGTAATATTTTATGCATTTGATTGGTAGGGGGTAAGTAATAGCTCTGAGGATACAAAACAATATGATATTGTTGGATGCTCTCCATGTATAATGAAAAGTCAGTTAAAGGCTAACTTAATGTTAAGTGAGAAATATCTATAACCTTAGATATGCAGATGACACCACCCTTACAGCAGAAAGTGAAGAACTAAAGAGCTTCTTGATGAAAGCAAAAGAGGAGAGTGAAAAAGTTGGCTTAAAGCTCAACATTCAGAAAATGAAGATCATGGCATCCACTCCCATCACTTCATGGCACATAGATGGGGAAACAGTGGAAACAGTAACTGACTTTATTTTTCTAGGATCCCCAATCACTGCAGATGGTGATTGCAGCCATGAAATTAAAAGATGCTTACTCTTTGGAAGGAAAGTTATGACCAACCTAGACAACATATTGAAAAGCAGAGATATTAATTTGTCAACAAAGATCCATCTAATCAAGGCTATGGTTTTTCCAGCAGTCATGTATGGATGTGAGAGTTGGACTATAAAGAAAACTGAGAGTCGAAGAATTGATGCTTTTGAACTGTGGTGTTGGAGAAGACTCTTGAGAGTCCCTTGGACTGCAAGGAGATCCAACCAGTCCATCCTAAAGGAAATCAGTCTTGGGTGTTCATTGGTGGGTCTGATATTGAAGCTGAAACTTTAATACTTTGGCCACCTGATGCAAAGAGCTGACTCATTTGAAAAGATCCTGATGCTGGGAAAGATTGAGGGCAGGAGGAGAAGAAGACAACAGAGAATGAGATGGTTGGATGGTATCACTGACTCAATGAGCATGGGTTTGGGTGAACTCTGGGAGTTGATGATGGACA
>SJYW01005657.1:7154-56942 GCA_006410735.1 Raphicerus campestris
TTTTTTTATGGTCCATTTTGAGGGACTTATAAAAATTATGGATTCTCTCTTCAGAAAAATGCATGTGAGGAAAAAACTCACAGAATCTTCCATATAATTTGAGGTACTTCAAAAACTCCCTAGAACTAATTCATGAACCCTGGGTTACCAACAGCCATTTTAAATAAAAAATAGTCTTACTTCCAGGTGAGGTATAATTTAATCATCTGAAAATTTTTATTTCTGTGAAACAGTTTATTCTTGTGAAACATAATTCCAGATAAATGGAGTGTCCTGAAATTCATAAAGCTATAAGAGGCCTTTGCCAATCACCACCCTATTATAGGCAAGACTGGCCTTGGAAGAGATGAATGATCTTCACATCTCCTAAAACTCCATGATATACTTTAAAGATATACTTCCTCATCTCTCAATTTTGTTTTATGAACTTCAAGTTGACAAGAGCTTAGTAATTAGATCATTGTTCTGTATTCTTGCAATGCTAGCTTTCACGTCACTGGCCCACTGTTTGTTAGTAAAATAGAAAGCCACTGGATCCATTTTATTCTTTTTAGTGATACTATAAAGGGTTTTTTCTTCCACATCTGCCCCTTAACTTTGATTCCTTCTGTGAAATATGAGGCATCCTTCCTGCCCTTGCTTATAGAAATTTCTACTATATGAGTAGTTATCAAATTTTCCATCTCAGGCTCTGGAACATTTATTTCTACAAGCCCTTACTCTCTCTTCCAAGAAGAAAAAAAAAAATCCCTGAACTGGCAGTTATTGTTACAGATATCACAACGGTTCAGTGTTCTACAGCTACAAATTCTTCAGGATCAAATTTATAGACTTTAAAAACCAAGATGGAAGTCCAGTGATGACTCGTAATAAAATTATTGATGTCCTGGTGCCATTATGACTAATAATACCTTATTATGATCACATTCTCATAACACATTTATAGTCTAGGAGAAATTAGGAGCAATTGTGACATTTTCCAAAAAGGGAAGAGAGCTAACACTTATTGTATGCCCACTATGTACTTAATTTGATTCCTTAAACACATCTGTCATTAAACCCCCCAAATACTTTGTAAGGTAAGAATTTGTGCCCGTGTGCTCAGCCACTCGTATCCGACTCTTTGCGACCCCATGGACTGTACCCTGCCAGGCTCCCCCGTCCATGGGATTCTCCAGGCAAGAATAATGGAGCACGTTGTCATTTCTTTCTCCAGGGTATCTTCCTGACCCAGGGATCAAACCCACGTTTCCTGTGTCTCCTGCATTACAGCACTTTCTTTACCACTGAGCAACCGAGAAAGCCCAAGGTTAGAATTATTATCTTTATTTTACAGATGATGGACCTGAAATCAAAGAAATGAAGTGACTTCCCCAAGGTCACATTATGTAAGTGGCAATGCAAGCACTTAGACTCAAGTCTGTCTCTTTCCTATCCTATCATTTTTTGAAAAATAGAAGTAACAGGTTTTGATAAGCTTTTTGAAAAAAATCAAAAGGACTGTCCTATAGAAAAGAGAACAGGATTATTCTTTGTAAATCCAAAAGATGGGATTGATACTCATGTGTGAATATAGTAGCAGATTTGGGCTCAGTATTGGAATGTGGATGAGTGTCCCTGAGAGGGTGTGATGTCCACCAAGTTCTGAAACTGATAAAATCAAACACACGCATACACAACCTGGAGATCTGACAGTGGTTAGGCTTGCCTCTTGATGACCTATCTTCACAGAGTCCCTGCACTAGAACAGCAACAAAGGTACAGAGATTGCACTAGGAGGAGCCCAAGGCAGCCTTCCAGATTCCTACTGTCCTTATCAAAGCCTTAGGCACAAACCAACACCTTCCCCCACAGCTCAGAGAGACTGGAAGACCTATGAGAGACTCAATTAGAATAAAAAGAACTCTGTCTGGGTCAGTGGTCCACAGATTTCTAGAGATCACTGAGACCCTTTCAGGGCATCCGTGAGTTAAATATATTTTCATAATAATACTAAGATGTTTGCCATTTTAATTGTTTTGGTATTAGGACTAAAAATGCAAAAGCATTAGTGAGTTAAACTGCTGGTGCCTTAACACGAGTTAAGTTGGTAGCGCCAAACTGTACTAACTTGTCTTTATATTATTCATCGCTGCACACTTATACATTTTAATGCCAATTGCACTTAAGAATGTCCTTGATGAGACAGCACAAGTTGTTAATCTTATGAAATCCAGTCGTTTGAGTATAAGCATTTTAATATCCCATGTAATGAAATGGAAAGTATGCATAAAGCCCCTCTGCTGCATTTCAAAGCACAGTGGTTGTGTTAGGAACGGCCAAGGTACAACTGAGTTGCCAACTGAACTAGATGCCCTTTTCATGGAACACCACTTTTATTTCCTTGAAGGACTAAAAGATAAATTATGATTACTCAAACCTGAGCATTGAACAGATCTGAGTATTTGCTAGGAAATGAACCAAATGAACCTGGTACTTCAAAACGAAAAATGAGCAGACTGTACTGCCCATCAAACAATTCAAGCTTTCAAGAAAACAAATTAGAATTTTGGAAAACTTGTATCTACCCCTGTGATCTTAACAGCTTCCTATGAATTAGAATTTTCTTATTAAATAAGACATGCTGTCAATGAATCTTTTTTGCTGCTGTATGTTGAAATATATCAGCATTTAGAAGATTTGATTAACTCAGTGGATCAGTTTTTCAAATGACCAATGCAAGATGTTATAAAATCCAGTACAGGTAGAAGACTCATTTAGAGTACAAGATAGAACAGTGGATTTCAATGTGACAAAATATGAAAAGCTTTTTACTATGGTTTCAGATTCCACATTGCAACTAACCTCTGAGAAACAATCACCAATTGACTTTTGGTATAGTACTAAAGAAGAATATGTACAGTTATCTGAAAGAGCTATTAGATATTCCTCTCTTTGCCAACCACATGTCTGCATAAGGCCAGGTTGTCTTTACATGGTTCAACCAAAATAGCATATCACAACAGATTGAATGCAGTAAGAGATGAAAATCCAGCTTTTTTCTATGAAGCCACATATTAAGATTTACAGAAATGTTTTTAAACATACTCTTCTCACTACTTTTTTATTTTGCAAAATGTGGTTATTTTCTTAAACAATATGTTATTTAGGTTCATGTGGAATGACTTTTCGTTTTTAAATGAAAAAAACAAATACCTCCAAATTTTCTGTTTTAATCACCAATATAAGTATTGATGGATATAACTCACAAAAACAAAATTATTGGTAGTTGTAATAATTTTTAAGTGCAGACTTTTGAGACCAAAAAGTCTGAAAACTGCTGGTCCAGGTTGATGACCTGAGATAAAAGGGGACTAGGATATTGTGGTGGGTACATGTAAAAAGATGGGTACATGTGAAAAGAGGCTGTGCCAAGGAAACAGGCAGGGTTGCATATTGTACTAAACACCAACACAGTACATCCTCCNTTAATCACCAATATAAGTATTGATGGATATAACTCACAAAAACAAAATTATTGGTAGTTGTAATAATTTTTAAGTGCAGATGACTTTTGAGACCAAAAAGTCTGAGAACTGCTGGTCCAGGTTGATGACCTGAGATAAAAGGGGACTAGGATATTGTGGTGGGTACATGTAAAAAGGTGGGTACATGTGAAAAGAGGCTGTGCCAAGGAAACAGGCAGGGTTGCATATTGTACTAAACACCAACACAGTACATCCTACAGAAATAGACATTTCCCAGATGCTTTAATACTATAGCATTAAAGTTTGCCACCAGAGAGGTGAATTTGACTGAAATGGTGAGTTTAAAACCTGAAATGACTAAGACCCTGGAATTAACTAGGTTAATTTTTCTTTCACTAGATAGAATGGTCACTTAAGAGATACACTCCTGTTCAATCAGTGAGAAACAAGCAAAAAAGTCATATTTTTTTTGCAGACCTAACTTTATGGCTTTGAAACATCTTGGCCAATGGGATCACTAGCAACACCACAAGAGAAGCCCATTGACTACTGGATAGAGATGATGTAAGGGACTTCCTGGTTGTGGGAAACTTAAGACTATATACAGGTGCTCAAAGTCCTTCCCCAAATCTTCACAATTCTACGTGTTCTCATACTTGATGTTACCAAAAAACTCCTGTTAACTAGAGAAGGTGTGATTATTCCCTACAGAAAGAGACCAAGACCCAGGAGGCGCAAGGCTACCAGAGGTGGCCAAGGTAGAAATTCATCAAAGTCCCCATTAATTAAGCAGAAAATGTATGACCAGCAGGGGGACTGTAAAGTCTGTGAAAATAACTTAATTCTCTTTCCCTCAACTGAACAGATGTTCACCCTGCACTTATCAAGAACACAGAGAATATTAAGATGAACAGGAGACCAGGATGGTCTCCAGCCCCCCAGGGACTCTCAGTTCAGGCTGGATGAAGGGCATGTTCCACTAAAAACAGATTACTATGCTACAAGCACACAGAGCAAGGAAGAATTAATTGTGACATTAAGAGTTAAGGTCAAAATTTCCAACCGTCAGTTTCTAGGTCAAGTAGAAATATTTGATCCCTTTTCTGTAAGTCTCCCTGCAATGGGGAGGCTGGCCACTGAGTTGAAGACGCACACTAGTTTTGATGGAATTTAGCAGAACACAGATCTTTCCATTCTGTTACCCTGGGGTTCCAGGTAGAGGGGCTCTCCAGGACTCCACTGCAACGCATCTTTCACTGCCCACAATGACATTGGTGCCCAAAGTAATTGTGCAAGTGGTTATTTTTCTTTACATGCTCATGAGGTTTGGCAGGAAGACAATGTACTTTGCATGAGGAAATAACAGTTTGTTAAACCAAATTGCCCCAGTGGTAGCCTCTTCTAGGAGGGCTCCTGGCTTTGTGACCTTGGCTGGTAAGTGGAGTGCATTCTTTTCCTGGGATGAGTTGCTGTTTCTCAAATCCATCTCTATAAGCACCATGGGTAACCAGTGGTTTTGTGTTCTGAAAATAAGCCCCCCAGCTTCTCTATTCCACCCAGAGGTTGCTTTTCTGCTGCTTTTCCAAGTGCAATTAATATTAAAGCCATGAGTGCTATAGATGACTGATTGTACTAAGCTTTATGTTTGGGTACTAGACACAGTAAATAAATCACAAATTTTTCTTTTGTCCACTCAGCCATAATTTGTGTTAGGAATTTCAGTCAGTCATCTAAAAACACATATATATTTTGCAATGGCTGTTATATTTTATATATTGATTGTGCCCACCAACCCAACCTTCCCCTTGGAAGAAAAACAAAACACTGAGCATCAGTAACATAGTAAAATTAAAAATCATATTAACCATGTCCGTGGTTAATAGGATACCAAAACTATGCATGTCTATAAAGAAAAGAAAGAAAAAGGATAACACAGGCTTTGGTATTTGGCTTTAAATGAGTATTTGGTTCCCCAAAGGTGTGAACTATGGTTTAGCAAATAGAAAGAAAGCACTTCTGGGAATGGTGCCCTCTTTCTCCTTCAGATCTGTGAGAATCTAAATGGTTTATTTATACAGAGTGCTATGTATTGATTACATTATGTTAAATATTACGTGATACAGTAGCCATTAAATGCATTCTGATTTCTCCTGGTTCTGTTTGGTTCAAAAATAACCTCTCATTTTTCAGATTGTGATGAAGCAATTCTTTCAAAATTGAATTATATAGTTGAGCCATAATTGAATATTTGGTTCCAACCCAAAAAGCAGCAGTCCAGAAAGACTGTGGCAAATGACAGTTGCGTATGGGATAAGAGAAATCGGGAATCTTATTCCTCTAGCTGAGATGCTACTGCACTAACACCCTCTCAGGGCAGCACAGGGCAAAATGTCAGAAACTGAGAGCTTCCTTGAGAGGTGCTAGAAGCACTACTTCAGTTAGGGAGAATGGGAGCTTTAGGAAGGTGGAGACATGATTATATTGTTCATCATTTTTACCCCAGAGCCTAACACAATAGCTCTATAGGAGTTGCTCGCTTAATTGTCTGTTGAGTGAATGAGTGTAGGAACAATGTAAATGACGGGCAATAAACTCTAGCAGTTCATTGACTCCAGTGGGTCCAGTAAGGCAGGCAAGGTGCAGGTAAGTCCTGAGCAACAGAGGCGCCAGCGGCATCCTGGAGCTGGGTGACTCAAGACTCAGAGAAGTGTATCTTTTCCTAACTTCTCATTTCAAGCTGGCCACTTGAAATTGGCCACAGTGGAAGAGAAATCAGCAAACCCCACAAATTAGGCTTTTCCCTCCTTTTTTAAAAAGAGCCAGTTTACCAGTGCATATCTCCTAAACTTGTGTTAGCTCAGAATTCTAACACTAGAATGGAGAAGGAAATGGCACCCCACTCCAGTACTCTTGCCTGGAGAATCCCATGGAGGGAGGAGCCTCGTAGGCTACAGTCCATGGGGTCGCAAAGAGTCAGACACGACTGAGTGACTACGCTAACACTAGAAAGTCCTCTAAACCCTGACCAAAACAGGGAGTAGGAGAAGGAAGCTCAGCCAGAGGGGATGATGAAGGAATTTTCCATCTTCCTTACAAGGTTGTGGAAGGGTTTTTGATTTATAATTAGAGAAGCTAGAAGCATCTGTGGTGGTGTAGTCACTAAGTTGTGTCTGACTCTTGCAACCCCATGGACTATAGCCACCAGGCTCCTCTGTCAGTGGGGTTTCCCAGGTATTGGAGTGTGTTGCCATTTCCTTCTCTAGGGAGAAGGTCTCAAACGCCTCAAGGAATCATGTTTTCTTTCTCCTTCCAGTCCATGAGAGTTCATAATCGCAAATGTTAAATTGGGACCCCAGCTTCCTTTTTGGCCTAAATTCATAGACTTATTCATTAATTGAACCAATATTTGTTGAGCACTCACTAAGTACCAAACATAAGGATAAAATCTATGGTAGATCAGTTGCAAAATAGCCCAAATTCTCCACTCCTTCTATAACCATACATTTTGTAATTTGACTTTTCTGCCTCCCCATTAATGGATAGTTCATTTCCCCATTGCTTGAATCTGAGCTGGCCTTGAGATTTGCTTTGACCACTGAATGCAGAGGAAATGAATGTGCTAATTCTGAACTTGGGTCTCAAGAGGTCTTGCTCTCCTCACCTCTGGCTCTGCCTAGAAAATAAGCCAAGGATAACCTAATGGAGGATGAGAGACCAATGGAGCACAGCCAAGTCATCCAAGCCAAAATCACTAGATCATCCAATCCCCATTCAACCCACAACTAACTGAACACACACTCATGAGTCCATTTGAGATCAGTGAGCCTCACCCAGATCAACAGAACTGACTCTGGACAACCGTGTAGATTCTAGTGAAACAGTAAGTGATTAGTGGTGTCTCTTTAAGTAATTCTTTGAGGTCGAATTCATATGACCTAAAAGTAACCATTTTAAAGTGAACAATTCAATAGTATTTAGAATAGTCACAATGATATGCAACTACCACCTCTATCTAGTTCTAAAACATTTTCGTCACTCCAAAAGGAAATTCTGTACCCATTAAGGAATATCTACTCCAATTTCTTCCACTCTGAAGACACCGGTCTCCATTCTATCTCTATGGATTTACCNCCCACACTCAGACTTATTGGGCAGAAAACTGTCTATGTCCCAGGGCAGGAAGTAATTTTAAGCTAATAGAGCATGAATAGTATCTGGACCAGAGAAAATTTCAGCCAAGTATGAATTGTATCTATTTATTCAACAAATATTTATTGAATCTCATAACCACTGTCTCCCAAGAAGTAGAGATTCACAGTAAAATAAGGTAAAGTCCTTTCACTAAGAAATCTACAACAGAAAAAAGAAAGACAGAATAGACCAGTGGTTACAGTACAAAGAGTGATAATTGTTCTGAAAGAGTAAACACTGGGAAAGAGCAGCTAAATCAGACTGGTATTTGAAAGGAGATTTTTGAGAAGATATTCTCCAGTGATATTTTGAATGGCAAATAGAATGAGATGAGATGAAAAAAAGATACTGAAAGACTTTCTAGATAGAGCCCAGAGCTTAAGCCGTTTGTACATTAGTGCATTAGTCAAGAATCTTCTTAAGTCATAGAAAAACAATTCAAAAATCTTAAACAACATAATTTGGAATAGAATGACTCCAGTTACTAAGGAGTTCAAATGGTAATGAAGCTTTTAAGTATGGCTGGTTACAAATCTTAGCTGATGTCATCATCTTATCATCAATGCAGTAATTTCTTTTCAATTCCCAGCCTAATTTGTATTGGCTTGGATCCTGTGTCCAACCCTAAACCAGTGTCTACAGCTAAGAGTGGGCACATGACCCACGCCTGGCTCTAGCCTGCTCCTAAATCCCTGAGCTTGAGTCAAGTCCACCCAAATTATGTGGAATGAGATTGGGACAAGAAAAAAACAGTGGATGTCTATGCCATGACACAGAGGACCTTAAATTTTATCCTAAGGACAAGGGACATCATTGAAGGATTGTAAGTAGAGCTGTAGAATGATCAGATTTTCATTTCAGAAAAATCTATATTGCAGTTGTAAAGGAAATGGGTTAGAGGAGTTCAAACTCGAGGCAATTAAAACTCCTGTAGTTGTCCAGGGAATGGTGGTTAAACATGAACAATGGCCCTGAGGACAGGAATCATCTTTCCCCCTCCATGGGATCATTAAGAAACTCATCAGCCAGCCATGATGATGTGGGTTTTTTCCACTTTCCACCTGGATTTTAGTAAGCAGGCATCTAAGAAATCAGTGACACAAATCAGAAATGGTTCTTCTTCACTGCTGTGCACTTTTAAAGGAATAGATCTTAAATTCTATAGATCCCTTGACGCTATGACTTTATGTGTACCTGGGACAATTCAACTATACACATTTATGCCTCATGTTACCAGTGTGAGGATCCTTGAAATAGAAGACTATACTGTGTTTCTCTACACACATCTGAAGTGTTATCTTTCAGTTTTTTCAGTTGAAAATGGAAATTGGAGCATGTGAGAGTAGTTGCCAGGCCCTCCCCCCAAAAATGCCCACTGATTTCCGATTTAGGACATCAGCATGCAGTGCTGCCTTAGATTTATGGAAAAGGCCCACAAATAATGGTCTTAAATACATACAGTATCTTCAGCCTACAAACGCCCTTTCTTATGTTGTTGATTCATTGAATACTTCCAACAATTCTATAAGATGGGCAGTAGCAGCCCCATCTTATAGAATCAGAGGCTCAGAGAGGGAAAGTGAGTTGCCCTAAGTAGCTGGGAGAGGGGGGCAGGTCTTTCAGCTACACTCCAATATCTTCTCTGAAACCTACTCTGGAGTAGTAGTGATTGGGAGCAAAAGCTCTGGAGCCAGCGTCTCAAGTTTGAAATCTTGGCTTGCTACTAATGAGCTAAGTTATTTTTTTTTTTTATTTCTAGGGGGGAGGGGTTGTGAGTCTTTTTTAATATATTTATTTTAATAGCATTTCTGAGTGCAGATCATGGAAAGTGAAGGAATGTGTTATCATGGTTAATTCTATAGTGTGTTAGTCGGTCAGTCATGTCTGACTCTTTGGGACGTCATGGACCCTAGCCAGCCAGATTCCTCTGTCCATGGAATTCCCCAGGCAATGAGTTGCCATTCTTTTCTCCAGGGGATCTTCCCAACCCAAGGATCAAACTCACATCTCTTGCATTGGCAGGCAAATTCTTTACTGTCTGTGCCATGAGGAAAACCCTAATTCTACATACAGTGGTCAACTAGCAAAACTTGCTCTGACTTATTTTAACACAACTATTAATAAAATTCTGCTTTAAAAAAGATTGAAGATCAAGGTTAAACTGAACAAGATATCCCAAGACTTTCCTGGGCCAACTGGCCTTTAGTCACCCTGAGAATAAAGCACCAGAATATAGTCTGGCTCACAGAAAGCACTAACTGTTTTTATTGCTGAAACCCTCCTTGTTGTGAGCATGCTGGTATCACTTTTATATGTTTACTATAAACAGTACATTGTGCTTTATAAACATGGTGCATGCTCAGTCGTGTCTGACTCTTTGTGACCCCATAGATTGTGGCCAGCCAGGCTCCCTTATCATCGGGATAGCCCAGGCAAGAATACTGGAGTGGGTTATCATCTCATACTCCAGGGAATCTTCCCAACCCAGGGATTGAACTCCTGTCTTCTGCATTTCTGGGCCAATGGATCAATGGCAGTTCTCAGATGCAAGCAATAGAAACCATTGACTCATAACCCGTGGCTAATGAAAGCAGAAAAATGATTTATTAAAATACATTATGTAGTTCACGTAATCTCCAGGAGGGCTGGAAAACTAGTCTCAAAGGCTATGCAGCCAACATCAAGGCCCTGACCACACCATAGCACTGGTTGGTTCTATGAGACAAACTACTAGCATCACAGGANTTTTTTTTTTTTATTTCTAGGGGGGAGGGGTTGTGAGTCTTTTTTAATATATTTATTTTAATAGCATTTCTGAGTGCAGATCATGGAAAGTGAAGGAATGTGTTATCATGGTTAATTCTATAGTGTGTTAGTCGGTCAGTCATGTCTGACTCTTTGGGACGTCATGGACCCTAGCCAGCCAGATTCCTCTGTCCATGGAATTCCCCAGGCAATGATTTGCCATTCTTTTCTCCAGGGGATCTTCCCAACCCAGGGATCAAACTCACATCTCTTGCATTGGCAGGCAAATTCTTTACTGTCTGTGCCATGAGGAAAACCCTAATTCTACATACAGTGGTCAACTAGCAAAACTTGCTCTGACTTATTTTAACACAACTATTAATAAAATTCTGCTTTAAAAAAGATTGAAGATCAAGGTTAAACTGAACAAGATATCCCAAGACTTTCCTGGGCCAACTGGCCTTTAGTCACCCTGAGAATAAAGCACCAGAATATAGTCTGGCTCACAGAAAGCACTAGCTGTTTTTATTGCTGAAACCCTCCTTGTTGTGAGCATGCTGGTATCACTTTTATATGTTTACTATAAACAGTACATTGTGCTTTATAAACATGGTGCATGCTCAGTCGTGTCTGACTCTTTGTGACCCCATAGATTGTGGCCAGCCAGGCTCCCTTATCATCGGGATAGCCCAGGCAAGAATACTGGAGTGGGTTATCATCTCATACTCCAGGGAATCTTCCCAACCCAGGGATTGAACTCCTGTCTTCTGCATTTCTGGGCCAATGGATCAATGGCAGTTCTCAGATGCAAGCAATAGAAACCATTGACTCATAACCCGTGGCTAATGAAAGCAGAAAAATGATTTATTAAAATACATTATGTAGTTCACGTAATCTCCAGGAGGGCTGGAAAACTAGTCTCAAAGGCTATGCAGCCAACATCAAGGCCCTGACCACACCATAGCACTGGTTGGTTCTATGAGACAAACTACTAGCATCACAGGACATAGGACCCCCCCAACTTATACCCCCAACACCCCACAACTGGACCCTAAACACTGCAATCATACCTGTTGTCACAAACACCTGCTGCTACCTCAGAAATCCCTGTATTCATCCTCCTTAGGACAAAATGTGACTATTCTGAGTCTCTTTGTTTCATCAGCCTCTCAAAAAGGGGTGAGTGCACCCAGCTAGCAGAATCTAGGTATCTTTGTCTGCTCAGGCTGCTGTAAGAAAATACCACACACTGGGTGGCTTAAACACCAACAATTACTTCTTACCATCTGGAAGCTGGGAAGTCTAAGACCAAAGTGCTGGCAGGTTTGGTTTCTGTTGAGGGCCTTCCTCCTAGCTTGCAAATAGCAGCCTTCTTGCTGTGACCTCACAAGCTGGAGAGACAGAGAAAACAAGCTCTCTGGTCTCTTCTTATAAGGAGACTTTGAAGATCCCATCAGGGGGACCTCACCTCAAAACCTCATCTAAATCTAATCACCTCCCAAGAACCCTATCTCCAGATGCTATCATATTGGGAGTGAGAGCTTCAGCATATGAATTTGGGGGAGGCACATTCAGTCCAAAGCCAGTCCAAGTCATTTTCCATGCTCTGCTGCAAGGAAGGCCAGGAAAACAAGTATCTGGTGTTTTCATCTTCTTTGATGATAGAAAGATTTTGCCTCGTAAGATGAAAATTCCCCTAAACACAGGCAGAGGGTCCAGATACTAGGCACTTAAAAATCATGATGAATGTCTACTATAGCCATGTTTTGCACATCTTTAGCCTCCTTCTCAAAGCTGAGCACCACTGAACTCTGAGGACTTGCTCCCCATTGATGTTATCAATGATCAAAGTGATACAATGGGGACCAGTTTAAACAACAGGACTTCAAAAAGCTAGGAACATGAAAATGTGAATATTAGCATTCCAGAACACCTTCCACTTAAGGTCTCTTTAGCAATATGAGGGTTTAAAGCAGTCTACAGATTCACTGATAAACTTAGAACAAAAAGAGAAGACTGTACCAACTATAAATTTCTTTGGTCTCTTGGTTTAAAGCAAAGTAGGGGAAAACTAGTAAAAGAGAAAATGTGTTTTTGTATCTGTTAATCAAGTGATAGCTTCCCAGGAAAACACTTGACATCTTAATAGCCATTGTTTAGTTAAATCTCAAATCTTTCCTATCAAATCCCCTTGATTCCAAGACTACTGAGTTTACAACAGTCAGTGTATGGCATCATTAGTATTATTCAGTTCCGTTCAGTCACTCAGTCGTGTCCGACTTTTTGCAACCTCATGGACTGCAGCACGCTAGGCTTCCCTGTCCATCACCAACTCCCAGAGCTTGCTCAAACTCATGTTCATTGAGTCGGTGATACCATCCAACTATCTCAATTCTCTGTTGTCCCCTTCTCCTCCTGCCTTCAATCTTTCTCAACATCAGGGTCTTTTCTTATGAATCAGTTCTTTCCATCAGCTGGCCCAAGTATTGGCACTTCAGCTTCAGCATCTCCTTTCTGTTCAAGGGACTCTCAAGAGTCTTCTCCAACACCACAGTTCAAAAGCATCAGTTCTTCAGTGCTCAGCTTTCTTTATGGTGCAAATCTCACATCCATACATGACTACTGGAAGAACCATAGCTTTGACTATATGGACCTTTGTCAATAAAGTAATGTCCCTGCTTTTTAATATGCGGTCTAGGTTGGTCACAACTCTTTTTCCAAGGAGCAAGTGTCTTTTAATTTCATGGCTGCAGTCACCATCTGCAGTGATTTGGGAGCCCAATAAAATAAAGCCTGTCACTGTTGATAAAATGACACAAGGGAAATAATGATGAAAAAAATAAAATCCCAGGGCCATAATCCAAAGAAAAGCTGAAGAAGAGCATAAAACACACAAGCCGACCCTCCATAACTTGAAAGATTTCATCTATTACTCATCAGACCATCCAAGGCTGCAACACTGACTGAAAGGAAGCTGAGAAGGTTCCCAGACACCAGAGACTTGCCTTGATAGGGACAGTGTTGGCCTTTCATTACTCCCATGCACTGAGAACTCACCAAGCATTTATGTGCCAGCCACTTTGCTTAGCACTTTGATGAAAACTCAAGGAGAAAAAAAAATACCATGTCCTCAGCTATATAATCTATAGGAAATTAGACAATAAGAATCCAAATTGCTATAAGATAGTATGAGATAAATGTCCTGAGGGTTGTGCCAAGTGCATGAGGATTCCATGAAGTGAGACAGCAGGGAACTCATGAAAGGCAAATGGAAGGAAAAAAGAAAATGTAACATCTAAAGCCTCCTTCATGACTGCAAATCATGTTCACAAAAGATAAATATAGTTAAGGCTACAACAGACTCTACTTATGATGCAGAGCAATCTTCTTTTGTGTTAAAGAAAATGAGTCAAGAAAGTGAGGAGCGGAATCTGAACTAGAACCCAGGTCTCCTGACTCTGAAACCCATTTGATTCCTCTATATTCATGAGAGATTTATGAAGAGAAATGCATGCTGTCCATTCCCATGCGCTAAACACCACTCTACCCTTATACCCTGAACATGGTGAGAGACCATTTGATCTTGTCACTGCGTGGTGTGGCGCAGAGGAGCACATGTCTGGGCAGGAGAGTGATCACAGGGACTGAGGAACTGACCTGGGACCCAGTAGAGATGCCTGCTTAGCTTAGCTGAGGCTCTGATAGACCTAATGTTCTATGAAAGCCCTTTAGCACATAGGCTCCTGGCGGCACTTGGGAGAGCGCCATGGTTGCCAGTTGCCAGACTGAGGCTGTGAAGTGAGGACTGAAAATTCAATCTGAGATTGAGCTGGCGTGGCTGTAGTGCTGTTCTTGTGTGCAAGTGTGCATGCTCAGTCGTGTCTGACTCTTTGCAACCCCATGGACTGTAGCCCACCAGGCCCTCTGCCCATGGGGTTTTCTGGGCAAGAATTCTGGGGTAGATTACCATTTCTTTCTCCAGTAGTTCTGCCTGAGCAGGTGTGAGCTCAGATGTCTCAGGCTCAGGATGTCATCAGTTAACACAGAAGGGCACAGTGCAAGGCACAGCTGATGGCAGCAGAGAAAGAATGGGAACCCTATATATCCTGTCCAAAGCCAGGAAATCAAAATCAAGGAGTCCTAATTAAGCTTTGAAATATTGCTTCACAAGGAGGATGTTGATTCCTCCTTGGTTCTGCCCCTCCCCTGACTGGCAGATGATTCCACCTAGTAATTAGCTGGTAATATTCCACCTCATTTCCTTTCCAGCAAGCTCCCAAGTTTCACATACCCTTGATACATTCATGCCAATTTTTCTTTTTCTCTGTTTTCTAAGCACGGTATTTTTGTCTTGTTTTGTTTAGTGTTTGATTTGGGTCCCCAAAAGAAATCTTATTAACTAAGCTAGTGGATACCATTCTTGATTTTCAGATATTTTCTTCCCTTTAATGTCAGGACCATGAACCAGCTATGGGCAAGTATCTCAACTACAGGCTAGAGTCTTGGGGTCTTCAAGGTGTCACTAAGCTACTTGTCAGAAAGGAGTAGACATAGAAATGCTCACTATAGTCACCCTATTGGCATTGAGGCTTTCTTGTGGGAACTTATTTGCTGCAAATAATGGGCCCTCTGGAGTTAGCTGTGATTTGTTTGGTTTTAGTAGCATTTTTGCTGCCACCAAAACCAAAATAATTCTTGGTACATTAAACTTGCTCTGATTACGCCACCTACCAGCTTCCAAATCCTTAACTATTGTAAACTTTGTGACAATGTCTCTATAATGACCTCTGCCATGTACTAAAGTCTGCATGGCATATCTTTTCATGGAAGATTTCCTTAAATAGGCATCACAGTCAAGGTTTCTCTCCTGTTGACAAGATCAGGTTCAAGAGGGAAGAGAAGAGCAGACTCCAGCTGAAGCCCAAACATCCCTAAATCATGACAGTGGCTGCAGTGAGCAGAGGCTCTCTGAGACGATCATGGGTCCTCTTGGCACCTTCTGGGTACCAGTTCTATGCAGGATGCCTTAGGAGCACCACATAAAGAAATGGCTTGTCCTTAAATCCTTTGTACTTGTGCTTCAAAAGCACCAAGAAGCAAACTGGTTGCTATGACTCAGAATCAGGAAAGCCTAAAGACTCCTGGCTCCATGCTGGGTGAAAGGAGAACATGCCTCCATATCCTCTTCCATCGCCTCCAGTGGAGCACAGAGACTGAAACAGATCTTTCCTTAAGAAGTTTACGTTATCTACAATTGTAAGAATTATTCACAGTAGACACTTCTCTTTTAGTCCATGGCAATCACTCTATCTGATAGTCCTATCTTGGGAAACAAGTTATGGCTGGGTTCAAAATCAAGACAAGAATGATGGACTTGCTTGGTGGTCCCGTGACTAAGACTTCATGCTCCTAATGCAGGAGGCCTGGGTTGGATTCCTGGGCAGGGAACTAGGTCCCACATGCTGCCATTAGAGATTCTGCATGCCACAAAGAAGTTCAAAGATCTCAATGAATTCTGCTACCAAGACCCAGAGCAGCCAAATAAATAACACAAAAATAAAATATTAAAAAAGAAGAAAATTGAGGATAGTTTCACCTCCCTCCACCAGCTCTGCAAACAAATGCAGTTTATCTTGCTGCTGAAAGTGCACCAGCTAAGCCCCATTCTGCATGACCTTTATGTTCACTGTCCCGCTCCCCCATCTAAGCCTTTGAGGGCAGCATGCTTACACAGCAATCAGCTTTTTTCACATTTTACAGGGTAAATTAAAACAAGAAATATTTGGCCTAGATAATAACTTAGAGTAAGGAAGAAGTTCCTCATTGGGAGTTTAAAACACTAAAATATTGATGAGATGTTCCTCTGCACTCCTTTCAGATTAAGGTGGATCATATCAAGTCATGAGAAACCTATATTTTTTTGCTTAGATGCTACTGATGGATCATGTTGTTATGCATTTTGCACTGTGGGAAAGTTCTTATTAGTGTCCCCACATCTTACAGATAAGGAAACAGTGACTTTCTCAAATTCATACATTTTAAAATAGAAAGTCAAAATTCCACCTAAAGCGGTCAGATATCAAGGTTCATCGTTTTTCAATATATTAATAGCAACTCATCCAAATAGAGCCATATTATTATTTCATTATAGCCCTCTGGTTCCACATTTCCATTCTTTAAGCCCCTTGGTCTAGCACCATCAGAACTTTTAATTATTTATCAATATGCCAGTAGAAAGACTTTGCCTTGATAAAAAAATATTAGAAATTGTACAATATCTTGGAAAATAGAAGAATTTTTTAAAATAAAAATAAAGTGAAATAGCTGTCTGAGGGAAACTCCTGGTGTAACACCCTATGGTCTGACAAGTGTGACAGGACGTGGGGGTGAGGGGGCAGCTTCCTGAAAACTGTCTCAGCCCCAGATGTCAAGTCTGTTTCACAAAAATGGGGGGAGGGGAATGGGGACTGAGCAGGATATTGAAAGCCTGACCAACTGGTAATTGTCCTCAATTGTACACCCAGAATGAATGGTGACAAATTCTCAGAAAATCGTGTCCTATCAACAGAGATCTTGGGAGTCATAAACCAGGTTCACATACATGGGTGAAGAGATGCTTCTGATTCTTCCTTTGGGCCTACTATGGTTCTCTTGAGTTCTAGGATTTGAAATAAACAGGTGTGGTTCGGGTTTCCCAGTGACTCAGATGGTAAAGAATCTGTCAGTAATGCAGCAGACCCAGAGTAAATCCCTGGGTCAAGATGATTCCCTGGAGAAGGAATGTCTACCTACTCCAGTATTCTTGCCTGGAGAATTCCATGGACAGAGGAGAGAAGCCAGGCAGGGTACAGCCCATGGGGTCACAAAGAGTCGGACGCAACTAAGCCACCAATACACACACAGGTGTGGTTCAGTTTAAGAAGGCCTTGAGTTCACGCTGGTACAAATAAGACTTTGTCGTGTCATCTCAGAATGCAGATACTCTTCTGAAAGTTTGGTAACCCAGTGTTTAAGATCTCTGGAAAAGGACTGGCCCTCACTGAGTTTCTATCCCCTTCCAACTCAAATCTTGATTGGTTCCAGAGGTGGCTGGTAGATAAGGATTCTCCTCAGGGCAAATATGTGGTCACAGGATGCTACCTACCTCCCACCGTTTTGCCCCTGGCACACATCACTAATTGATTATAGTCCACTTTCCTGCTGAGCCTGGATGCAGCCTCAGAATCCTTCTCAGCACAACTCCAGGCAACCATTAGCAATCATTTGGAGCTGGTATTCAAAAGGAAATCTGTTCTGCTAATTGGCCCTCAATAGTATTTCAAAACCCCCTGTCAGATACTTTTGGGTGCCCATCTTCCCAGAATCTGAGCCATTATTCAGAGAAACATCCAATAGAAGATGAACGAAGAGCTCGGTTTATTACTACCTTTAAAAAAGACTTGAGAAAAATTTATTCTATCATTCAACAACAACAAAGTCTGCTTTTATCTTCTAGGCATCTACTTTTCTTTATAGATACAAAGAAGCGGAAGGTGTATTTCTTACTCTCAAGATGCTCTCGGTCTAGAAAAAGATGTATGTGTGTGTGAGTGTGTGAACTCAGTCGTGTCTGAGTCTTTGTAACCTGATGGACCGCAACTCACCAGACTCCTCTGTCTGTGGGACTTCCCGATCAAGAATACTGGAGTGGGTTGCCATGTCCTCCTCTAGGGGATCTTCCCGACTCAGGGATCAGAATCACACCTCTTGTGTCTCCTGCATTGGCAGGCAGATTCTTTACCAGCTGCGTCAACCTGGGAAGCCCTCTAGAAAGAGATAAAAACAAGAGGATCATAGTGTGTTCTCTGACAGCTACATCTCAATCAGCAAGGCGAAAAGGAGTCACAACCTTTATCTGCTTGCACACACACAGAGACCACTTCCATACATTCTCACTTAACTGTCTGAGGAAACTCATATCTTATTTTCCAAGAAATGTTATTCTTACATCAGAAAGCTACTTGGGCAGACTGAAATATACATAAACTAGGGAATGTGTGCACCTCTGACAATTAACACATGACTTGGTAAAAAGTTCCACCGGTTTTCTAGTTTCCAGATTTTTCTCCCTGACTTCTCGAAACTTCAGTAAGAAAATTTTTTTTCTCAGCCGAAGTATTTTGGTTTCAGCATTGCCAATTGGGACTAATTACTTAAGCACTCTCACCAATCTTTAAAGACACCGTGTGCGTTATCATTCAGTCGTGTCCAAGTCTTAGTGACCCCGTGGACTGTAGCCCATCAGGCTCCTCTGTCCATGGAATTCTCCAGGCAAGATTAGACTGGGTTGACATTTCCTTCTCCAAAGACCCCATGAATCACTGGAAATTTGTTACAAAGCAGATTTTTATTCACGAGAACTACGGTTTATTCCCTTTTAATTTTTTTTCCATTTCTTTATATCTTTGCATTTTATTTTGAGAAATTTTGAGAATAGTTATTATAGTGTAGTGGTTAAATACAAAGGCTCTCTTTGAATTCAAGACTAGTATATAACTTTGGGTAAATTAATTATCTTCTTTTTGTCTTGGTTTCCTAATCAGTAAAAAGAGGACATATAATTCTTATAAGAATTAAATGAGATTACACATGGTAAATGCTTGAATAATACCTGGCACATAGCAAGCACTCAATCTATATATTTAGATAATATTAGTTTTTCTTCAGCTCTATTTTATGGTTCATTAATTCAATCTTTAGTTATTTCAAGTCTGCTATGGTTAGTTTTGTTATTTCAGCAACTTTATTTTTCATCAAATTGGTTCTTTTCCATAGTATCCTATATTGGATTCATAGCCTCTTATTCTTATTTCATAAGCTCTTGCTCTTGTTTTACAGACACTTTCACTCATTTATCTCCCCAGTTCAGTTCAGTTGCATAGTCATGTATAACTCTTTGCGACCTCATGGTCTGCAGCAAGCCAGGCTTCCTTGTCCATCACCAACACCCAGAGCTTGCTCAAGCTCATGTCCATCAAGTCAGTGAAGTCATCCAACCATCTCATCCTCTGCTGTCCCCTTCTCCTTCTGCCTTCAATCTTTCCCAGCACCAGGGTCTTTTCCAATGAGTCAGTTCTTCACATCAGGGGGCCAAAGTATTGGAGCTTCAGCTTCAGCATCAGTCCTTCCAATGAATATTCAGGACTGATTTCTTTTAGAATTGACTGGTTTCATCTCCTTGCAGTCCAGGGGACTCAGTCCAAGAGTCTAAGAGTTCTCTGACACCACAGTTGAAAATCATCAGTTCTTCAGCACTCAGCCTTTTTTATGGTCCAACTCTCATGACTACTGGAAAAACCATAGCTTTGACAATATGGACCATTGTTGGCAAAGTAATGCCTCTACTTTTTAATACACTATCTATGTTTGTTACAGCTTTTCTTCCAAAGAGCAACCATCTTTTAATTTCATGACTGCAGTCACCATCTGCAATGATTTTGGAGCCCAAGAAAATAAAGTCTCTCACTGTTTCCATTGTTTCCCCATCCATTTGCTATGAAATGATGGGACTGGATGCCATGATCTTAGATTTTTGAATGTTGCGTTTTAAGCCAGCTTTTCACTCTCCTCTCTCACTTTCTTCAATAGGCACTGGAGAAGGGAATGGCAAACCACTTCAGTATTCTTGCCTTGAGAACCCCATGAACAGTATCTCTTCAAGGAGATATAGTATCTCCTAGATAAATTTACAATTTTCATCACATAAAACTGCTACTTTTCTTTACTTCTTCAGGTGTATATATTTTTTTCTTTTATTGTGTTTCCCTTTATATCTGGGAAGCCCTCATGGCTTAGGTGGTAAAGAAACTGCCTGCAATGCAGGAGACACGGTTCAATCCCTGAGTCAGGAAGATCCCCTGGAGAAGGGAATGGCTACCCACTCCAATATTCTTGCCTGGAGAATTTCATGGATAAAAGAGCCTGGCAGGCTATAGTCCATGGGATTGCAAAGAGTTGGACATGACTGAGTGACTAATACTCTCATTTTTATATCTGGAGGAGGTTAGCTATTAACTCACTATGGCCAGGAGACTTTTCCAGTCTCTGTGCTGGATTACCATCCCATTTCATACCCAACTTCCCATATGAAGTTTGAGCGGGCCATAGTGCAGGTGCACAGGCTTGCTCAGGTAGCTGTGGCAAGGACATCCTGCCAGGAGGTCAGCTTCCAGACCTTGTTTCTGCAGGGGCAGCACACTGTGCTGCTACTCTGACCCCTGGCCTCATGCTGGTACCCAGCTCCCGGCTCAGAGGGCTCCCATTGGCAGACCGGCAGGGCAGTTTCACCTCAGCATCTTATGGCCCCACACAGACCTTCCTTCTTGGACCCTTTTCTTACATCTTCCAGTTCTGCCATTTATTCATTCAACTGCTCTGAGCCCAACCTGGCATTTTTCTCTTTGGTTTCATTCTCAGTCTTCTCTCATATGCTTTATCTCTTCCCACCTTCCCTTGTCCCACATTTCCCCCTTAACTCTGTTCTTAACATTACACTTACATTTAACAAAGCAAGATAGTCTTTATCAGAAATATTTAGACACATGATTGTTTTCACCTCCTGACCTCTCTAGCCCCAAGCTGCAGAAGCTTACAAACCTGTCATGCCATACACTCAAAAACCTACACTTTCTCTAAGCCTCTCATTTCCCTCTACAGGGATCCTTGCAAGAGACACCAATACCAGAAGCTGTTTGAGCTTTGGCACCACCAATCATTTGGCATGACAGCAAGTCCTGAATGCAGGAAGAGGGGGTGGAAGGCAACAAAAGTGCCAGGAAGTAAAGGAGATTATCATATTCATACAGATCTTAGCTCTCTGCAACCTCTCCCCTTGTTTTAAAGCTTTCTCTTCATATTTACTGNCTATGAAATGATGGGACTGGATGCCATGATCTTAGATTTTTGAATGTTGCGTTTTAAGCCAGCTTTTCACTCTCCTCTCTCACTTTCTTCAATAGGCACTGGAGAAGGGAATGGCAAACCACTTCAGTATTCTTGCCTTGAGAACCCCATGAACAGTATCTCTTCAAGGAGATATAGTATCTCCTAGATAAATTTACAATTTTCATCACATAAAACTGCTACTTTTCTTTACTTCTTCAGGTGTATATATTTTTTTCTTTTATTGTGTTTCCCTTTATATCTGGGAAGCCCTCATGGCTTAGGTGGTAAAGAAACTGCCTGCAATGCAGGAGACACGGTTCAATCCCTGAGTCAGGAAGATCCCCTGGAGAAGGGAATGGCTACCCACTCCAATATTCTTGCCTGGAGAATTTCATGGATAAAAGAGCCTGGCAGGCTATAGTCCATGGGATTGCAAAGAGTTGGACATGACTGAGTGACTAATACTCTCATTTTTATATCTGGAGGAGGTTAGCTATTAACTCACTATGGCCAGGAGACTTTTCCAGTCTCTGTGCTGGATTACCATCCCATTTCATACCCAACTTCCCATATGAAGTTTGAGCGGGCCATAGTGCAGGTGCACAGGCTTGCTCAGGTAGCTGTGGCAAGGACATCCTGCCAGGAGGTCAGCTTCCAGACCTTGTTTCTGCAGGGGCAGCACACTGTGCTGCTACTCTGACCCCTGGCCTCATGCTGGTACCCAGCTCCCGGCTCAGAGGGCTCCCATTGGCAGACCGGCAGGGCAGTTTCACCTCAGCATCTTATGGCCCCACACAGACCTTCCTTCTTGGACCCTTTTCTTACATCTTCCAGTTCTGCCATTTATTCATTCAACTGCTCTGAGCCCAACCTGGCATTTTTCTCTTTGGTTTCATTCTCAGTCTTCTCTCATATGCTTTATCTCTTCCCACCTTCCCTTGTCCCACATTTTCCCCTTAACTCTGTTCTTAACATTACACTTACATTTAACAAAGCAAGATAGTCTTTATCAGAAATATTTAGACACATGATTGTTTTCACCTCCTGACCTCTCTAGCCCCAAGCTGCAGAAGCTTACAAACCTGTCATGCCATACACTCAAAAACCTACACTTTCTCTAAGCCTCTCATTTCCCTCTACAGGGATCCTTGCAAGAGACACCAATACCAGAAGCTGTTTGAGCTTTGGCACCACCAATCATTTGGCATGACAGCAAGTCCTGAATGCAGGAAGAGGGGGTGGAAGGCAACAAAAGTGCCAGGAAGTAAAGGAGATTATCATATTCATACAGATCTTAGCTCTCTGCAACCTCTCCCCTTGTTTTAAAGCTTTCTCTTCATATTTACTGAAGAATTCTGCTGCAAGATATAGCAGCAGAAGACAATAACTATCATCATGACCTCATAGTAGTCCCCTTTTTTCTCCCTTAATACTATGGGCTGGACTTGGTAGTTATTTTTCTTCCAATCACGTATATATGAAAAAAGTACCCACACACATATACACACACATCTCAAGATGAATTAAATTGTATGCTAATACTGGCTGCCTTCTTCCATGATTCATTTCCCCCTTTTCCATATGCTCTCTGCCTGCATAAATACCTTTAGCCTATTCATTAATTCCTTGGTAAATATATTCAGTTCTTCCCTCTGTTCCTTTTCTCCAACACTCCAGTTGCTTTTTAGAAGTTTTAGCTCTAACCTTATGCTCTCTGTCTCTCTGGCCCCCCAGTGATTGTCACTGTCTTTCTGTGTTTCTCTCTCTTCAAAGTCTTATAAAATATAACATACTGCAAAGCAGTGGTGCTCCTAAAATTTAGCATTTGGGGTAGCAGATGGGGTGGTAACAAATCTGCTCGTGGGGGCTGGTATATCCCCCAGCACTCTCAACCCATTGCATACATTTTGAATTATAAATATGAAAGATAATAGAATTAGAAGCACATTAATGTGTCATTTAATCTGCTTAGGAGTAGGTGAGAAAACAAACTCTTTACTAATACTTCACCCAACACAACTAACATATAGCAAAACATAATCCCCTTGATGGCAAACAGCTATGAAGATTTAGCTTTTGTGGTCTTACTACAACTTAGCCTTTGGTGGAGAAGGCACTGGCAAAGGAGTAGCTCCAGCAAAAGAAGCTAAGGTTGGCTACCAGCCATGATGCATTTAGACTTTCTTCTTGAACCTTGGTTACCACCTGGTCTTTCCACCCTAATTATTCACA
Source organism: Raphicerus campestris (assembly GCA_006410735.1). Classification (NCBI taxonomy): domain Eukaryota; kingdom Metazoa; phylum Chordata; class Mammalia; order Artiodactyla; family Bovidae; genus Raphicerus; species Raphicerus campestris. The sequence continues at coordinate 30,713 of SJYW01005657.1, forward strand.
GACTTATTTTATAATAAGCTAAGACCGCTATTGCTTATTCTTAATGTTTTTAATTATTCCCCTATATAGATCCTCCATCTAGATTTTGTAAACTCTTTTGAGGACAAGGACTATGTTAATCCCCTGCCACGGGATACATGGATTACATAGGTGGAAAGCAAATTATGTTTGTAGAGCAAAATGTCCTGTGCAGGCATTTCACTTACATATTCTTATGTATCCATCACAGCAACCTATGTCCATAGGTGTCATTATGGAAGCTCATAAAGCAGAAGTAATTTTACTGAGATCACAAGGCTAGTAAGAGAGCCTGGATGCAAACTCCAATTTTATTAACTCTAAAACATATATTCTTTATACCACATTATGCCATTCAGTGCTGAACAAAGGCATGATGAATGATGAACGGATCAATCAATCCTGGACCCAAGACACTTCAATTCTGCCAGCTTAACTCTCTGCAAAATAAAGGGTGGTCACTTAACAATGGATATGAAAAAAATGGGTGTGTTCTGTGAAAAGAATAATATTGGGTTCTAATTAAAATTTCTAATATTTAGATATGAAAAAACTGCACAGCAAAAATTCTCCCTACCAGGTTAAAATGCATATCAGTTTTATAATCCCATTTGACAATTGACTGAATGGAAACAGATTTAGAGAGAGAGGCTGGGTCAATGTCACATAAGCTGTTGTCAATCTAGAATTAGAACCAAGAGCTTTTGAAAGCTACATCCTCTGCTCAGCAATCCATAATTTTTCAAATACTAATGTACAGCTCTTCACCCCACACACTAACAGCAACTCTGCACCAGGAGGAAAACTTTATTATCAGTTAACCAGCACTGAGTCCCTATTTAGGACAGACACTGTGAGTGTGCTTTTGGGTTGTCTAGAGTAGAAAAACAGACTTCCATTCCAGCCTCCTTTTGTGATGTAATCATAGTGAAGCTAGAGAATTACATCAAGCAGTGCAGATGGTATAGAATATCCTAATTACAATTCCAAATTGCACTAAATGCTTTTCTAAATAGCTAAATCCCTAGATAAATAAATTTGAAAGGACATATAAAATTGCAGTCATAGGGAGATAAAGCTTTCATTAGCAAATCTTTCCATTTTGCCTGACCACTTCCAAGTAACATTTAGATCTAGTGACACACACACACAATTTTCTATGGCTAATGAAAAAAGAAAAAGCATCTCCATAATACTCAGCTTACTTTGAAGAATTCCCTGAGGAATTCTTCTAAAGTTGAAGCAAATCAGCATACACAAATACAGCCATTTACAATCTCCTTGGAAACTAGAATTCCTGGCCAATTCAGGCAGCAAGCAGCAAAATGTTTTCTCCAGGTTTACGTGAAGAGAGAAAAATATTGTGAAAAATGCAAAGGAAGGTGTATGTTGGGTTTCGGGGTCTGATGTGCTATCCTCCAGGGGCCTACGTTTCCATGCACCAGAAATGCTGCTTTCTGCCAAGTGTGCTTGCTGTGCCATCAAAATGGAATCAGCTAGAGAAAAATGATGGTAATAAAAATGACTTAACCTAAGTAGATGCAGGCACTACACCAAGCAATTCACTTACATTCTCATCACCACTCTAGAATGGAGGCATCATCTCCCTGATTTTACGGACCAGGGAATGGAGGCTCAATGATAAGGAACTCACCTAAGGTCACACAGCTAGTCCAACTGGATGGCCACCAACCCAGGTCTATCTGTTCCCTGACCCAAAAGCCATGCAACAGTGCCCATGCTCACAACACATGCTACCTTCCCACGGGGACAATTGTGTTGTCAGTAAGACCACCTTGACTGTCCCTCCACAGTTCAGTGATGTAGTTAATGCCAAGCTTCAGGGGGATTTTCCATCGAAAATGCTTAAAATCAACCACAACCGTTGAGTGCAGACACAGAACTGCCAAAATTAAGGAGCTGTCCCCCTAGATTGTATGGCCATCAATCAATTTACCTATTCCTCATGATGTCCTTTGGCATAAACCTATTCCATAAGGATAAACCACAATAAGGAAAGCAAATTATTTTGTGTTATACCTCTAGATGGACAAAAAGATTAAGAGGCATACTCACACACTCAGGCACACACAAATGGAAAACACAGATTTGTTTTGACAATCTATTATACTACAAAAATATTTATGAATGTAAACTGCAGCAAAGTTGCATCCATCTTCCAAAAGCGCATACACCCCGCCAAAGACTGCTTAGATGTGAGGGAGGTGAGAATACCCCCTCAAAATTAACTGCCCTCGGGCTAAGGAGGAAGCCTCCAGTTTTCTATGATCAGGATTTCTCATCATGTCTTTCATTTCACAGAACACTCATGTTCCTCACATCCATGGTTAAGTGACCACCCTTTATTTTGCAATCAGAGAGTCGAGCTGGCAGAACTGAAGTGGCTTGGCAGCTGCAGAGATGAAACTCAACTGAACAAACAGATTAAGTGATGCTTAGATGGAAGAACTTGGACATGCTTCAGGTTTTTTTTTTTTAATTCATTTAAATGTGTGATTGAATCCTGCTCATTACCCTCTCAGCAATATATTATGTATTCAGCTCTTTATTGTATAATAATGCTAGGAGTAGAAAATAAGAAAGGTGCAATATTACCAACTCTTCTTCTTATAAAAAGAAGAGCAGGTTTGTTTATGTCATAAACAATAGTCAATAAATGCATATACCAAGCTAATTTTTCACAGCAATCCGTACCCAGAACTCGAAATATGCTATTTTATTCTTTGATCCAAATTTCTTGAGACAAATAAATCCTTCTGCACAGTAATCACGCTAAAATCTTGGAGTAAACAGCATATAAGAGCTTCCAGGCCAGTTTAGAACATTGCTTAGTGCAGACGGGTGACAAATGACTTTGCCACAGCACCACCCACACCTCACTGACTTCTTTCCCCGACATCCTCCTCTGTTCACTCTTATTGCTCCAGCCAGACCCACTTTGTTCCCACAAGTGGCCCAAATACGCTCCTGCTTTGCCTCCCTCAGGGTCACTGCTCTTCCCTCCTTCCCTGGACAGCCACACGACTTAAGCCCTCACTTCTTTCAAGTGTTTGCTCAAATGTCACCTTACACTATACCCACCATTCTCTCTTCTCCTAACCTGCTAATTATGAACCTACTCAAAGATAAGCTGTGTGAGCCAAGGTCTTTGTTCCCTGCTGAACCTCAGCACCTGGAATGGTACCTGTACAAAGCCGGGGGAGGGAATAAATGAATGGATATCACCAGAGCCAGTTTAGGCCTAGTGGGACACCAGGGGTAGCTGCCTAAAGTGTTGATCTATAATAGGAGGCACAGTCATCATTAGAAAAGTAATGAGATGGAGAGTATTTATTTTAGAACTCTCAAGAAAAATCTTGAAATTTTTTTCTTTCCACACTTTTTTATTGAAGAATAGTTGATTTACAGTGTTGTGTTAGTTGCAGATGTACAGCAATGTAATCCAGTTACACACACACATATATTTACATTAAATGTTTAGAAGGAAAAATTTGATCAACCTCATGGGCCTTTGCTGGTGGCACTAGTGGCAAAAAATCTGCCTGCCGATGCAGGAGATACAAGAGTCACAGGTTCAATCCCTGGGTCGGGAAGATCCCTTGAAGTAGGAAATGGCAACCCACCCAGTATTCTTACTTGGGAAATCTCATGGCAGAAGAGCCTGGTGGGCTACAATCCATGGGGCAGCAAAGAGTCAGACACAACTGAGCTACATGGGTCTGGGGGAGAATGAACCTCCCCTAAGGAAAGTGTTTGGATAAACTGCCCTCTGTTGGCTATAAGGGTTTTTTTTGTTTTGTTTTGTTTTGTTTTACTATATGGAGTTCACAAGTTTTGGACAGAGCAGGACTGCCTGGGTCTAACTAACAGAGGCCAAAAACAGCCACCAGTGGTTCTTCTTCCCCTCCCTTCCCTATGTTCTGCTCAGCTGCTCCTCAACTATTACTGTTGCGTGAATAGTTAAATAATCCTGGTTTGAAGAAGTGCCATTTCATCTACTGCCCTGTGTACCAATACCTCTCCTCTGTTTAAGGCCCTACAGTGCTTCTCAATTACCTTTTGGATCTCATTCAAACTCCTCAGCTTTGGCACTCAGTTCCTGGAACCTGATTTCTTTCTTTCCTTGGCACAGGGACTTTGAATATAGAATTAAGATAATAGGCCTTAAAATAGGAAGTTTAGGAGATAATCTGATTGGGCCCAGTGTGCTCAGATGGGCCCTTAAAAGTGGAATGGGAAAGCCAAAGAATCAGACACAGCAGAAGAGAGAAGCATAGGGGTGATTCAGGATGTGAAAAAGACTCAATTGTTGGCTTTGAAGATGGAGGGAGGAGACCATAGCAAAGAATATATGTGGCCTTTAGACACTGAGAACAGCCTCCTTCTAACAGCCAGCAAGGAGGAGAAGGACCTCAGTCCTGTGACCACATGGAACTAACTCTGCCAACAACCTGGGTGAGCCTGAAGTGGGTTCTGCCCCAGAGCCCAGCCACACCAGACCTTAACCTTGGCCATCTGAGCTCAAAGCAGAGACACATCAAGCCCACTAGACTTCTGACCTACAAAACCATAAAACAATAACTTTGAACTGTGTAAAACTACTCAATCTGCGGTAATCTGTTATGGAAGCAATAGAAAAATTCAAGACCTTCAGCAAACCGGATCCAGCTTATAAACCCAAAACATCCCATTGCTTTGAAATCTGTATCCACTGCTCTAGCCAGCTCATCTCCTTTCAGTCCATGAACATGTTCTTTTGTTATGAATGCCACACTGTCCCTCCATCCAAGCTCTTCCTCCTGCCACACCCACTCAAAGCCAGTCCTCCAAGGCTGAGTCAGACCCAGGTTCCCCCTCTTTCACCCTTTAATCTGGTTGTCCAGCAGGATTTTCCACTTAGGCACTTCCAAATGTCATGCTGTGCTTCATATAATTATGTCTTTCTGTCAAGTATCTTATCATTTTCTTTCCCTCTGAGCCTATCATAAGCTGAAATTGTGGCTCCTTTGTGTCTGGCAAAGTACAAAACAATGGATTCATAGCAAACATTTTCCAGTAGCTTACTCACTTCACTTGAAAATGATCACTTGTATAGGACTTCCCTGTCAGTCTAGTGGTTACGACAGCCACCATTCCATTGCAGTAGGTGTGGAGTCAATCCTGAGGTCTGTGAGGTGCAGCCAAAAAAAGAAAAAAGAAATGACCACTTGAAGATTTTTTCTATGTAGAATATTTTCTAATCTGCTAATGTGACAGAATTAGCAAACATTTTTTGTGACACAGTTGATTTCAGCATGTTCAGAGATCAGATATGCAGGGCCCTAACAGATTTGATACAGTGACATGAAGCAATTAATTTCTTTTATTTCTACCAACTAGGTGTTCCTTGACAGCACAGCATTCTCATCTGATGCCTGCTTCTCCACTGTGTCTTGATTCCATGGTCCTAATGGCATCATGGACTCGATGGACGCGAGTCTGAGTGAACTCCGGGAGTTGGTGATGGACAGGGAGGCCTGGCGTGCTGCGATTAATAGGGTTGCAAAGAGTTGGACACGACAGAGCGACTGAACGGACTGAACAGCATGTAGGTCATAGTTTACTATGTGCGGACAACTCATCTGCTTTTGTTGCTGTTCAGTGGCTCAGTCGTGTCTAACTCTTTGCGACCCCATGGACTGCAGCACACCAGGCTTCCCTGTCCTTCACTATCTCCTCAAACTTACTCAAACTCACATCCATTGAGTCAGTGATGCCATTCAACCGTCTCATCCTCTGTCACCCCCTTCTCCTCCTGCCATCAATCTTTCCCAACATCAGGGTCATCCCAGTGAGTCAGCTCTTTGCATCAGGTGGCCAAAGTAGTGGAGCTTCAGCTTCTGCATCAGTCCTTCCAATGAATACTGAGGGTTGATTTCCATTAGGATTGACTGGTTTGATCTCCTTGCTACCTGAGTGAATCTCAAGAGTCTTCTGCAGCACCGCAGTTAAAAAATATCAATTCTTTGGCATTCAGCCTTCTTTATGGGCCATCTCCCACATCTGTACAGGACTACTGCCTTAGTTAGAGCAGTATTGCATCTCATTGCCTAAGCATCTTCATCTTTCATTGCAGTAAGTAGACCAGATAAACAATGACACCTGCTTTCTCTCAAGAATAAGTTGTCCTAGTAAAGAGAATTTGAAGTTTTTGTCTTGATAGTAAGAGGTTTTGAATCAGTACATATACGGTGAATAAACCTGTCTATGGACCTCATAAAAGCAATTTGAAAGGGAGCAAGCTGTAAAATATTTATTGTACTGTCCTGTGTTTAAAAACACGAATCTGTACATTTTATTTACTTCACATTTATCCCCACCACATTCTCAAAGATGATAACCAAGAGGTTTAGATATCCATTCAATAAAAAGTATATTTTTCAGAGCAATGCTAATAGCCTTCATTATAAACTGTGTTCACTTCTATACAAAGTCATTCATACTCAGGGGTCTACTATCTGGTAGAAGATGCAATCAGGTGACAAACCAAGGCAGTGTCTTTAGTGGGACAGAGAAGATGCTGTGGGGACTTAGCACAAGAGAGCATTCTTGGCTAAAGACATCAGGAAAGACGTTATGAAGCAAATGGCATTTAAATGGAGCATTGAACCAAATGTTCTTTATCAAGTAGAGCTGGAGGCGGAAAAGAGGAGGGACTTGGGCAAGAGCAACATAAGCAGAAAGGAGAATATATACAGAAATGAGGAGGTAAAAGTCTATGAAATGTATTGGGAAACAATAAGAGATTCAGGGTATATTCAAGAGAACAGCATGAGATAAAAATGAAAAGAAAAATCATGATATGTGGTCCTTGACTATCGAAAAAATGATACAGACTTTATTAAATACGGCATGGAACTATTATTAAAGATATTTTGAATAAAGAAAGACATAATCAGACACAATCAGAGTTGTTTGGGGAGATTACTCCAGGAGTGATGTGAAAGATGTAATAGAAGACACAAGAACTAAACGCTCAGAGATTCCTGCAATAGTACAGCCAAGAACNTGATCCTTGACTATCGAAAAAATGATACAGACTTTATTAAATGTGGCATGGAACTGTTATTAAAGATATTTTGAATAAAGAAAGACATAATCAGACACAATCAGAGTTGTTTGGGGAGATTACTCCGGGAGTGATGTGAAAGATGTATTAGAAGACACAAGAACTAGACGCTCAGAGATTCCTGCAATAGTACAGCCAAGAACTAAATAAGGGTCTTGATTAGGAAGGCAGCCATGGGAAAGGCATGCTAAAGAAAGAGAAGAAGAGAGACTAGTTTCAAAGAAAAACTCAATAGGACATAACGACTTCTTGGGTATAGGGGCCTGGAGGTGTAGGAGGAGCAAGAGTTTAAGGTATGGTAATGTGATACAGGGATGCCACTGAAAGAATCTAGAAAGTCAGGAGGAGGAACAAGCTTAACAGCAAAAATGATTAACTTAGTTTACAGGTGTTAAGTTTCAAGAACCAGCAGGAAATAAAATAAAGGTGCCAAGGAAAGATGTGTTTGGAATATAAATGCAAGAATCATTCCATGGAGAATATAACATCACAAAGGGAGAGAGTGAATATCCTAAAGTTTAAGGAACATCCATAATTAATGAATGGTGGAAGTATAGGAGCTAGCCAAAAAGACCAGGACCAAGAAGTGATTTCATTAAAGAAGTAATGACAGTCCCCACAGACAGAGAATGAACTTACGGTTGCCAGTGGGGAAAGCCAGGGGGGAGTGTAATTAGGGAGTTTGGGATTGACATGGACACACTGCTATATTTAAAATGGATAACCAACAAAGGGAGCTCTGCTCAGTGTTATGTGGCAGCCTGGACGGAAGGGGAGTTTGGGGGAGAATGGATACATGTATATATATGGCTGAGTCCCTTTCTGTTCACCTGAAACTATCACAGTGTTGTTAACCAGCTATGATTGATTTAGCCACTGAGTCATGTCAGACTCCTGCAACCCCATGGGGTATAGCCCAACAGGCTCCTCTGTCCATGGGATTTTCCAGGCAAGAATACTGAAGTTGATTGACATTTCCTTCACCAGGGGATCTTCCTGACCCAGGGAGATCAAACCCACCTCTTCCACATTGCAGGAGGATTCTTTACTGCTGAGCCACCAGGGATTCCTTTAATCCAATACAAAATAAAGTTGTTGTTGTTTTAAGTAATGAGAGTCCAAATGCCAAAAAAAGAGCAGAATTCAAGGCAGAAAGTGATTTTATGGAAGGATCATCAATATCAAATATCAAAAACTTCAAAAATGTACTATCAAGGCACAGATTGCTTTATATGTTCTAGGATGTCATTTTTTTTCAGTGGACACAGAGGCCAAATTGTAAGGGGATACAGACAAATTGATAATGAATTAGGATTGTACATAAATGATTCAGGAAGTTTAAGGATAAAATTTGTTGTTTTTCAGTCTCTCAGTCATCTCTGACTCTTCGTGACCCCATGGACTGCAGCACACCAGGCTTCTCTATCCTTCACAATCTCCCAGAGCTTACTCAAACTCATGGTGATGCCATCCAACCATCTCATCCTCTGTCATCCCCTTATCTTCCTGCCTTCAATCTTTCCCGGCATCAGGTTTTTTTCTAATGAGTCAACNCAGGGAGATCAAACCCACCTCTTCCACATTGCAGGAGGATTCTTTACTGCTGAGCCACCAGGGATTCCTTTAATCCAATACAAAATAAAGTTGTTGTTGTTTTAAGTAATGAGAGTCCAAATGCCAAAAAAAGAGCAGAATTCAAGGCAGAAAGTGATTTTATGGAAGGATCATCAATATCAAATATCAAAAACTTCAAAAATGTACTATCAAGGCACAGATTGCTTTATATGTTCTAGGATGTCATTTTTTTTCAGTGGACACAGAGGCCAAATTGTAAGGGGATACAGACAAATTGATAATGAATTAGGATTGTACATAAATGATTCAGGAAGTTTAAGGATAAAATTTGTTGTTTTTCAGTCTCTCAGTCATCTCTGACTCTTCGTGACCCCATGGACTGCAGCACACCAGGCTTCTCTATCCTTCACAATCTCCCAGAGCTTACTCAAACTCATGGTGATGCCATCGAACCATCTCATCCTCTGTCATCCCCTTATCTTCCTGCCTTCAATCTTTCCCAGCATCAGGCTTTTTTCTAATGAGTCAACTCTCCCCATCTGGTGGCCAAAGTATTGGAGTTCAGTTTCAGCATCAGTCCTTCCAGTGAATATTCAGGGTTGATTTCCTTTAGGATTGACTGGTTTGATCTCCTTGCAGTCCAAGGGACTCCCAAGAGTCTTCTCCAACACCACAGTACAAAAGCATCAGTTCTTCACTGCTCAGCCTTCTTTATGGTCCAGCTCTCACATCCATACATGACCACTGGAAAAACCATAGCTTTGACTAGACAGACCCTTGTTGGCAAAGTAATGTGTCTGCTTTTTAATATGCTGTCTAGGTTTGTCATAGCTTTTCTTCCAAGGAACAAGCATAGCAGAAGCCAATATCCAAGGAGAAATAGGGTCAAAAGAAAGTTGACTTTTTTAGGTGTTTATTGCTTCCCTCTCCTCCTTTTAGAATAAATGGCTTTACTCCAATCACTGTTTAGTATCTCTGCCTACCTGTGCCCTTGTGCTTGCTGGGGAAATCCAGAGCTGTTTAGAAATGGATCCTTATGCTCAAGCAATAAACAATTTAGTGGATAAACTGGAAATTTATATACCTTGCTCAACACAATGTGATAAGAACTGTGATCAAGATAGGCAGAAGGCTGTGGGAACACTGGGCAGAGGCGTTAGCTTGGAGGGAGGCTGCCCGGTGGGTCCTGAAGGAGTAGGAGTTAGATAGTTTCAATAAAAGAGTGGGAAAGAGAATACTTCTGTATGGTTCCTGCAAAGACAAACCTTACAGGACAGAAAAGCAGAAGCTGATGAGAGCGTAAACAAAGGCAGTTTGATTCTGAGACAGAAAAGGATGAGATCGTGCAGGCAGGGAAAGGAATTTGCCTTTCCCAGGAGGAGACGACAAGGAAAGAGACAGGAATTGTGAAGAAACAGGGTAATGTTCAGGCAGTAAGAAAAAAGGCGGGGGTCAGGGGGCCAGGTGTTCCGCCTCGTTCCCCTTTGTACAATGGAAAGTCAACCATCTGCTGAGAGCAGGGTGGGAGCAGAGAAGCAAGGATTGCTAGATTAATAGTCTTTCATTCCTTTTAAATAAATGCATTTATTTAAATCAAAGGTGATGTTCAGCTTAGTAGCTTCCTAGTACATACAGGGTAAGAAGCAATTTAGCCCAGAAGGTGCAGAGTTTGGGGTCTGAAACCAGACTCCTTAGGTTTGTCTAGTCTATTTCACATATTAGCAGGAGATGCAAGTGATTTTATGATATAAATAATCTCTCTGTGTCTATATTTGCTCATCCAGAAGTAGGACAAATAATAGTACCTAACTCATAGATTTGCAACGAGGCATAAAAAAATGAATACCTGTAAAGTGCTGAGGATAGTGCTTGGTATGTAACACATATTCAAAGATGTTAACTCATTATTATTATTATTAGACTGGTGCTATTTACTAGAACTTTCTGAGGTGGTGGGAATGTCCACTGTCCTGTCCAACACAGTAGTCAGTAGCCACATGTGGCCATTGAGCTCTGGAACTATGGCTAATGTGACTAAAATTTTAATTTTTACTCATCTCAATTAAAAATGTCACTCCCTACAGAACAAGAAGCAACCATTTTAAACAGAGTTTTGTGGATTGGACTGAAGTCCATTCCCTAAGGACCTTGTTCCTCAAATAGTAAAGAGCAGACCCAACCAGGTAATGATATGGCTGTGGCTCTTAGGAGTCAGCCTTATTTTGTCAGTGGTGATGATCAAAGATAGAATGTGAAAATATAGGAGAATATCAAAGATAGTATGTGATAGTGTAGAAGACATGCTCACAGCCCCTGTAATTCTAAAGGAGGTAATTCCCTGTAATTTCCTGTAATTCCAAAGGAGAAGGCAATGGCACCCCACTCCAGTACTCTTGCCTGGAAAATCCCATGGATGGAGGAGCCTGGTAGGGTGCAGTCCATGGGGTCGCTGAGAGTTGGACACGGCTGAGCGACTTCACTTTCACTTTTCACTTGCATGCATTAGAGAAGGAAATGGCAACCCACTCCAATGTTCTTGCCTGGAGATTCTCAGGGATGGGGGAGCCTGGTGGTCTGCCGTCTATGGGGTCGCATAGAGTCGGACACGACTGAAGCGACTTAGCAGCAGGATATTTGTTAGATAAACAAGAGGCAAGTGGCATGTCCCCAAGTGAAGAGAACAAAGGTTCAGCCAGCTTTCTGATAAAGTCAGTCAGTTGAGAGCTGTTAGGAAGGGCGGCTGGAGCTCAAACAGAAACCGAGAACTGCTACCAGATGTAGTCTTGAGCCTCATTAATGTCTGATGACAATGGAGTCATTTCACATCAGAGCCACTAATATCACACTCTACGCAACAACGTAAAACTCAGATAATCCACACTATTGATAAAACACAAAAGGAGAGAGGAGAAAGGTTATCAATGAATAATGCATTTCTTTTTGTGGAAGCAGGAAGAGAAGAGACAAATGGATCATTAATGGACTTAATGCGATTAGGGTTCATGGTGAAAGAGGGGGCCAGCCCCAGCCCCTGCCGGCAAAGCCACCAGGAAAGGAGGCTGCCGTGAAGGGAGCAGTGGGGGGTGTTATAATACAGCTCTTTGGGAGCTGCCGCTTTCAGTTCCCAGTATTTTCAAAACCTCTTCTTGAATCCAAAATTGCTTGTGTTATCTCTGTTTCCAGAATAAAATAGCAGAGTGGTGACAACAGTGAATTCCTAAGAATTTATGAAAAGGTATGATCACATTTGAAAAGCTTAATTAAGATAGCAGTTTGGAGAAATGAAGGATAAAGCGACTCAAATAAAAGGACAGGAAGTAATTAAGTGAAGAAAAGAACATTCTTGAGCATTGCCACGATAACAGGCACGCAAAAGTTGCAAGCTGTAGTTTCCTTTGTGCAATAAGGCACTTTCCTATAGAGTGGCTTATCTTGACCTTTTCAAAATGAAATGTTTGAAATTCACGAATATATTTCACCATTTAGGGGAATTCTGGGTGTTCAATGTGTACGTACATTAAAACAACAACAAAAACCACCTCTTGGTATAAATAATGCTACCAAATCAAGGTCCCATTACAGGAATTCCTCTTCCTGTTTCATAGTTATAGGCTTTGGAGGCCTGCACACCTGGATTCAAACCAGGTCCACTTCTTATTGTCATGTGATCTTGGGTTAGTTATTTTACCTCATCGAGCCTCAATTTCTGTAGCGGTAAAGCTGATGATAATACATACTCATGCAATGTTGTAGAACTGAATAAGATGAGGCAGCCTATGCAAAAGATCTAAATGTGGGGTTTTCTTGGTGTCCAATGATAAGACTCCATGTTCCAACTGCAGAAGGCATGGGTTCAATCCCTAGTTGGGGAACTAAGATCCCACATGCTAGCCAAAAAAATATTTTTAAATTAAAAAACAAAACAAAACACCTAAATGTGCCTATATTCCTAGTTCAGTTCAGCTCAGTTCAGTTCAGCCGCTCAGTCGTGTCCAACTCTTTGCGACCACCCATGAATTGCAGCACGCCAGGCCTCCCTGTCCATCACTAACTCCCAGAGTTTACTCAAACTCATGTCCATTGAGTCGGTGATGCCATCCAACCATCTCATCCTCTATCGTCCCCTTCTCCTCCTGCCCTCAGTCCCTCCCAGCATCAAGGTCTTTTCCAATGAGTCAGCTCTTCGCATGAGGTAGCCAAAGTATTGGAGTTTCAGCGTTAGCATCAGGGCTTAACAAATGCTAGATGCTCCTTCAGGAAGGGGTCAGTGTGTGCATTCTCTTGAGAAGAATCAGACTTTACAGAAACTGGACACAGTAAAGGGTTGACTTGACCCCCAGTTAGACACAGAAACCAAGAACTCTTGGCTCTAGGATTCCTTCTCCCAGGAAACACACTTACCCTGGAGATCCTTTTATGCCTTCAGGATAAGCCAGAGTCCAGGAATAAAAAGCAGCTTCTGCCTCAGGCTCCAGATAAAGCTCTAACTCCTGGGAACTCCCCCCGAGGATGTTAGGACCCTTGCTGAAGCTGGCTAATGTCAGCATTGAACAATGACCCACTCTGACCCTCATCTAGCATCCCAACCTCCAGGGACAGGCTACTGGTTCACATGCTGAATTCTCAACTGTTCAGCTAAGCTTACTGTTTCCATCTAGAACAAGGAGCACTGCCTAGGCCATCAGATTTTAGGTTTTGATTTTCAAGTATCATCTTTTCTGACATTGAACAATGTGTTTGTACTATAGCAAAAGAAATAGAAACATGTTTAAAGGAAGCAGACTGCTAGCAAATAGCCTAAGACAGGTACTGGGGTTAGCCAGGAACTTAGGCTTGATAAGGTTGGCACAAGGTCCAAGAAGGTCAAAGAAGGTCGGACACAGTTTGAGACAAGTTGTTGCCCTGTTGTTAGTCAAGCCAGTTAGGACATGGTTGCAGTGGCCTGATATCAGAGCAGAAGCCAGAGCTCAGACACTGACCTTGACCAAGCAGGGAGAGGGTCCAGGCAGAGATGACTCTTGTTCTTATTCTAGGTTTCTTGTTAGAGAAGGTGACCTGGAAGCTCATAAGCTGTTTCCTCTCGGAAATGTATAGATCTTAAAGAAACTAAGGTCTTTGTATCTATGATGTTGGAAAACATCCTCATGAATCTCTGGTTACCCTCAGAAGGGAGACCAATCTCCCAGCCTGATAAGAGCTTCCAAAGAAGAATTGAATCTTTATGGAAATATATTCTCATCATCTTCAGAAATTTTGTGAGAACTCAAATTTTCCACAGTCTCTCCTCTTCATAGGACAGGAACTTAGCATCGGGCTAGAACTCCAAAACATTTAGAAAATAAGTGGTAGAAAAATGCTAACAATTTGCATATCAATGGGAAGTAATTGCCAGGATTAATATAGAGAATGTTTGGGAAAGACACAGAAAGTGATGCTCCTGTGAATATACACAAGGCCTTTTTACAGAGGAACCATCAACATCCATGTGGGTCTGTGAGGCTGTAACACAATGGCTCGTCCTGATTTTAGGATCTGGCCCTAAAAGACAAATGCAATCTCGGTGGCATGGATCCACGGGAAGAAATTCCACTGGCCTTGCCCTTGAGGATAAAACCGGGGTTCTCATTAGAGTTTCATTAAGGGTAGCCCTACTCTGGAACATGACTCACTTTTAGGCCTTGGAATTTAATTAGAGATAAAAAGATACATTTCCAATCATCTAGGGCTTTTGGCCCATTTCTCTTCAGTGCCTCCACATTCTTATAAGCATCCAAGAGAATCTTCACCTCCCTGACAGAACGAATGACAAAATGCTAAAGTCTAAGCTGCCTCCCACTCTCCATCTCCCATCTAGAAAATCAGCAAAGAGTGTGAGCCTTATGGTGATCCCACCAAGAGTTATATAATCAGGAAGAACATACCCACCTCCCCTTTTCTCCAAGTCCTCTTGGAAAAATGCATATAATATCACAGCTGGCTTATCCTCAACAAGAAGACCTGGAATTTCTAATGCTCTTGAGTTCCTTGTGAGAAAGTTCACATTCCTGTGAAATACAAATAATGACAGAGAAATGCCCTGAAATAAAACTTGTTTCCATTTCAAGGGAACTGGAACAAAAGGGCACTTTGAAATGTAAGAGCAAGATAAGAAAAATAAGCAGCAGCCCAGATGTTCTGCTTCCCTCTCAGTGACAGGTGCTTACAGCACTAGCAGGTCTGGCTAGGCCTGACTGCAGGTGAGGGCTGAATCACAGGACGAGAAAGCCCCTGTTGGTCCAAACCACCTGTACACTAGCTCACTATTCCCCCAGGTGGGCCTTTATCACAGAAGCACTGTCTCCCGTCACTGACAGAATAGCATCACGAACAGATGTGGTCAGAGTGATCGCTCAAAAAAGGATTAAAAATGAACTCCTCCAAACTATTCCAAGGGTATCTTGCTGGCACCCCACCATCTTTGTACCCTAATAAATTCTTTCCGCTTCTTTCAATCCTCATCTCCTTTCCTTTGCTTTTACTCTGAGAATTAGAGTGGGGCTTGTAGGGAGAGGACGACAAGCCCCATGAGCTACAGCTCATGTTTCAAGGGGTCTAAAGTGGAAGAAGACAGCAGCTGCCTGCCTCCTCTGTCTCCCCCAAAAGAGACCATCTCTTTCCTCTACATATCAGTCCTTCTTTACTATCATTAATATCTGTGGTGCATTTCATAAGTGCTATATAAGTTGAGTTCCCTAAGAACTATCCCCTTGAATTCATTGTTTTACATACACATTTATAGAGATTTATTATGTCAAATTGATATATTAAAATGCTTCCCTCCACATGTGGTTTTCTAGAACACACACATAAAATATGCAAAACCTGCCCTCTGAATATTACTCATCTCTGGCCTCTAAGAATTCCAAACAGCCCCAAGGGCAACTGACAATTTCTTGCACATAGCTCACCTGCAAAAATCCTTTTGTTTTAGAAATGAAACAGGGCAGTCTAGCCAGCCACTAGCTCAGAAGTGAATTATGTGCCTCTTATCAAAGCTTGGCCCCAATAGCCCCCTTTTTTACATTTCTTGGCTTTGTGTTTTTGCTGTTTTCTTTTCTTCTCGAAAATTATAGACATGGTAATTCACTTGCAATGCACTGAGAATCTTAATCCAGCACCAATGTTCTTGGTAAATTGCTTCCCTTTAGTGTGAGACAGAGCGGCTTGCACTTGCGGTGATGGATCAAACAGCCATTTCCATGCCTCTCCACAACAGCAAGCAGAAGCTCTCACTCACTAACACAACAACCGTGCTTCTGTCTCAGAATAACAAATGAAAAGCATGACGATGGCATATTTCAGAGCCAGAGGAGACAGAATCCCAACACACCACCAAAGAATCCCAATAAGCCACTTGAGTTAGTTTGGATATTTGTGTGGATTGAGGGAAAGGGGAGCACAGAAAAGAAATTATCACCAGTTCATCATCTCTCAATCAGATTGTACCAGTTCACTAACTGAATGAGAGAACCCTGAATTCTATTAATAACTGATCTCAGATCCTGGACAATGAAACCTGGCCAGATCTGTCACAAGTCAGAATGTCAGAAGAAGATGTCATAATTTGTACTGGTTCTCTCTCTTTCCCTGTTTCTTAGTTTTCTAGTAAGAAGCCTCTATGCAGAAGGAAATGAAAACCCACTCCAGTATTCCTGCCTGGGAAATCGCAGGGATGGAGGAGCCTGGTGGTCTACAGTCCACAGGGTCATGAAGAGTCGGACACGACTATGCAACTGAACAGCAACAACGACAAAATGTGAATGAGGATAAAAATGTAGGTATTGATTTGGGAGGTTTCCAGTTTGGGCAAGTAGGCAAATTTACAAAAACTGAATCTGCTAAAAATGAGGATTGACTAATTGTCTTGCCATAAGTTATGCATAATAATAAGAGATACCAAAGGAACATTTCATGCAAAGATGGACTCTATAAAAGACAGAAATGGTATGGACCTAACAGAAGGAGAAGATATTAAGAAGAGGTGGCAAGAATACACAGAAGAACTATACAAAACAGATCTTCATGACCCAGATAATCATGATGGTGTGATCACTCACCTAGAGCCAGACATCCTGGAATGTGAAGTCAAGTGGGCCTTAGAAAGCATCACTACGAACAAAGCTGGTGGAGGTGATGGAATTCCAGTGGAGCTATTTCAAATCCTAAAAGATGATGCTGTGAAATTGCTGCACTCAATATGCCAGCAAATTTGGGAAACTCAGCAGTGGCCACAGGATGGGAAAAGGTCAGTTTTCATTCTAGTCCCAAAGAACGGCAATGCCAAAGAATGCTCAAACTACCACACAATTGCACTCATCTCACACGCTAGTAAACTAATGCTTAAAACTCTCCAAGCCAGGCTTCAGCAATACATGAACCGTGAACTTCCAGATATTCAAGCTGTTTTAGAAAAGGCAGAGGAGCCAGAGATCAAATTGCCAACATCTGCCAGATCACTGAAAAGCAAGAGTGTTCCAGAAAAACATCTATTTCTGCTTTATTGACTACGCCAAAGCCTTTGACTGTGGATCATAATAAACTGTGGAAAATTCTGAAAGAGATGGGAATACCAGACCACCTGACCTGCCTCTTGAGAAACTTGTATACAAGTCAGGAAGCAACAGTTAGAACTGGACATGGAACAACAGACTGGTTCCAAATAGGAAAAGGAGTACGTCAAGGCTGTATATTGTCACCCTGCTATGCAGAGTACATCATGAGAAATGCTGCGCTGGAGGGAGCACAAGCTGGAATCAAGATTGCAGGGAGAAATATCAATAACCTCACATATGCAGATGACACCACCCTTATGGCAGAAAGTGAAGAAGAGCTAAAGAGCCTCTTGATGAAAGTGAAAGAGGAGAGTGAAAAATTTGGCCTAAAGCTTAACATTCAGAAAACTAAGATCATGGCAGCTGGTCCCATCACTTCCTAGCAAACAGATGGGGAAACAGTGGAAACAGTGTCAGACTTTATTTTGGGGGGCTCCAAAATCACTGCAGATGGTGATTGCAGCCATGAAATTAAAAGATGTTTACTCCTTGGAAGGAAGGTTATGACCAACCTAGACAGCATGGTAAAAAGCAGAGATATTACTTTGTCAACAAACGTCTATCTAGTTAAGACTATGGTTTTTCCAGGGGTCATGTATGGATGTGAGAGTTGGACTATGAAGAGGGCTGAGTGCTGAACAATTGATGCTTTTGAACTGTGGTGTTGGAGAAAACTCTTGAGAGTCCCTTGGACTGCAAAGAGATCCAACCAGTCCATCCTAAGGGAAATTGGTCCTGGGTGTTCACTGGAAAGCCTGATGTTAAAGCTGAAACTCCAGTACTTTGGCCACCTCATGTGAAAAGCTGACTCATTTGAAAAGACCCTGATGTTGGGAAAGATTGAAGGTAGGAGGAGAAGGGGATAACAGAGGATGAGATGGTTAGTTAGCATCACTGACTCTGGTAGTGAATTTGAGCAAACTCCAGGAGACAGTGAAGGACAGGGAAGCTTGGCGTGTTGCAGTCCATGGGGTTATAGGGAGTTGGACACGACTTGGCGACTGAACAACAATTAGTAGAGCAACCTCTTTAGGGTCACTTGACATTATCATTTAGCTGCTTGACTATCACAACCTTTGTCTACTGGGGATTTGACTATAAAAGCCAATCAGACCTGGTAGACAGGACTCCCCTTGTTCTTCACCCACCTGCCATGTGTTATTTCCCAAGGAGATGAGCAACCTGAGTCTCTCTTATGTGGAACAAACTTCTTGAGCCAAACAAAAGGTAACCCCCTTTTAATCAAGGGCTCCACAGTCTGAACAGCTGTGTTGATTAAATATATGTACATATTTTTCCCTCCTGTGCCTCACCTAAGGGCCTTTATGACATCCGTACAAAGATGAGTCTTCCCCATGTGTCCTGCATTTTCAGCAAGATACCAAGAATCTCATTCAGCACAGGACATGCAACAGGCCAGAGGAGATTATCTCTTGCATCATCCTGAGCTTTTCCCAAGCAGCTGCTATTTCTAATGTGTGAGAGATATGCCTTCAACCCTTTCTGCTTGTCATTTCTGATGTTTTGATTCTGGCTACAAAATTAGTGATGAGGCCACCTTGGAAGGACCTGCTGTTGCAGTAGTCCCCATCATTTTGGCTTGCCTGTTCCTGGTATTCTGTAAGTTGCCGGATAGAAGACTGCTTAGGTTTCCTTTGGGCTAGACAGTGATCTAAAGTGCCCACACCTGCTCCCTCTCACACACAATGATTATTGCTGCACCGATAGCCTGCCTCTGCCAGGACTTATTCTGAAAGTCACTCAGAATCTTCACATTTCCAATAGAAATGCCCCCTCTCGTGGTGTTTGCTGGATACTGCAGCCCAAGCTTCAGGCAGGAGCACTCTTAAAATATCAGTCTGCAGCACAGAGACCTGTGTGCATACTAGGAACTCAAGTCAGCCCAGAGTGTAGAAAACTGTGACTTCTTGTTGTGAAAGCTAAATTCTCTCTAAATGCATCAGGCTTTCAGTTAAATTGTGAACCAGATTAAATTGCCAATAGTAAGCCATTTATATTCTATAAAATGGGAATTTCATACAGCTCAATGTAATACATAAAGATAAGCCAGGCAGGGAAACTTCTGCCAACTTCTATGGTTTTAGCTGAGCCCTAGGAATACCAGCCAAGAATGAAAATCTTTTCTGTTCTCATAACTACAGTGAGAAGTTTTAAACACAATAAATAAATATTTTTCAAGCCCTGAATGCTAGAAGCTTTGCCAAACTCTGAACGTAACCTTCTCACGTTTCTTGGTCAATTGGCAGTGATTATAAAGCACAGGCTTAGAAAGTTGGACTTCCCTAGATCTGTCATTTATATGTTAAGGAGCATTTGCCAAATAACTGACAAAACTACCTCTATTCTGGCACAGGTGCCTAGTATTCTAAACAGGCTTCTTTACCTGAGGCAAAGTAAATACAGTAATGCTAAATTGAGTGACACATCTTTTTCATAGATGTGATTATTTTTAGAAGTGCCTGATTTATTTGCTTTTTAATATTTTAATATGAGAAATTAATGTGATGAATTATGGTAAGCAGTCTTTTTCATCATGCCAGCAAGGATCTTAAAATAAAATTTCATGTTTAATCATTTAATATTCAAAATCACTGATGTCAAATGGGACATCTGTAACCTCATACCAGACAGGTTTATAGTAAATAAAGATCTCCTAGAATTCAATCTAGAAAAAAGACCAAAAGTTCAGTATGGCAAAGAATGTGATCAGGCAATTCACATTTTTTTAATGGCTAAACATATGAAAAAAGTTCAACTTTACTCAAACTTAAAACAATGAAAATTAAACATACATTGAGATACCATTTTCATCTCTCGTAATGGCAAAATTTCAAAATTTAATTGACACGTAAAAATAAAAAACTTAATTCTTGGCAAAGTTATGAAGAAATAGGCAGCAATAACATTTCTGATATAAGTATAAATTGGGGTACACTTTTAGAAAAGTCAAATTAGCAAAAACTATCAACACCATAAATATATATCCTTCAGGCCCAGACAACTTTCATGTCTGGTGGTACAGTCTGCAGATGTGCTTGTACAAATATAATATACATGAAATGATATTAATTGTAGAATTACATGTAATAGTCCAAATTTCAAGCAACCTAAAGTCAAGAAGAATCAGTTACATCACTAATCATCAAGGGAATGCAAATCAAAACCACAATGAGTTGTCATCTCATATCTATTAGAATGGCTACTATCAGAAACATAAGAAATAACAGGGTTGGTAAGAGTGGAGAAAAGGGATCCTTTCTGCATTTTTGTAACAATGTAAATTGGTGCAGTCTTTATGGAAACTTTTTTGAAGCTTCTTCAAAAAATTAAAAATAGGAGACTTCCCCGGTAGGCCAGTTGTGAAGACTTCATGCTTCCAATGCAGAGGGTGCCAGATTCAATCCCTGGTTGAGGAACTAAGATCTCACATGCTTCATGAAGTGGTCCGAAAAAAGTAAATAAAATAAAAATAGAACTACCATATGATCCAGTAATATGCATATGTGTGTGTGTGTAATGGAAATATAATGGAATACTGCTGCTGCTGCTGCTGCTGCTGCTGCTGCTAAGTCGCTTCAGTCGTGTCCTACTCTGTGCGACCCCATAGACGGCAGCCCACCAGGCTCCCCTGTCCCTGGGATTCTCCAGGCAAGAACACTGGAGTGGGTTGCCATTTCCTTCTCCAATGCATGAAAGTGAAAAGTAAAAGTGAAGTTGCTCCTATTCAGCCATAAAAAAATGAAAATTTGCCATTGTGACAACACAGATAGAACTTGAGGGCATTATGTTAAATGAAATAACTTAAGAGAAAGACAAATACAGGAATATTTCATTTTACTGATCTTTATTATGCTTTGCAGGCATTATATTTTCTTATGTATTGGGAGGTTTTAGCAAGCTTGCCTCAAGCAAGTCTATTTGTGCCATTTTTCAAGCAGCATTTGCTCACTTCATGTTTCTGTGTCTTTCGGTGATTCTTGCAAATTTCAAATGTTTTCATTATTATTATACTTGTTATGGTGAACTATGATCAGTGAACTTTGATGTTCCTTTTGCAAAAAGATTACAACTCTCTAAATGCACAGATAGTGGTTAACAATTTTTTTTTGCCACAAAGTATTTTTAAATTAAAGTATGTATATTATTTGGTGGCTTACGTGGTGGCTCACATGGTGAAGGATCTTCCCGCCATGCAGAAGACCCAGAATTAATCCCTTGATTTTGTTTATTAGACATAATTGTTTTATTGGACATAATGCTATGTCACACAATAGACTACAGTATAGTGTATGCATAGCTTTTATATGCACTGGGAAGCCAACAAATCTGTGTGATTCCCTTTATTCCAATATTCACTTTATCACTGTGTTTTGAAACCAAACCAAACCTACCATATCTCCATGATATGCCTGTATATAAAAATACTGAATCTTTAAGTTGCATCAGTTCAGTTCAGTTCAGTCACTCAGTTGTGTCTGACTCTTTGCGATCCCATAAATCCCAGCATGCCAGGCCTCCCTGTCCATCACCATCTCCCAGAGTTCACTCAAACTCATGTCCATCAAGTCAGTGATGCCATCCAGCCATCTCATCCTCTGTCATCCCCTTCTCCTCCTGCCTTCAATCCCTCCCAGCATCAGAGTCTTCTCCAATGAGTCAACTCTTCGCATGAGGTAGCCAAAGTACTGGAGTTTCAGCTTTAGCATCATTCCTTCCAAAGAAATCCCAGGACTGATCTCCTTCAGAACGAACTGGTTGGATCCCNCTTTTCAAATGAATCAGTTCTTCGCATCAGATGGCCAAAGTATTGGAGTTTCAGCTTCAGCCTCAGTCCTTCTAATGAATATTCAGAACTGATTTCCATTAAGATAGACTGGTTGGATCTCCTTGCAGTCCAAGGGACTCTCAAGAGTCTTCTCCAACACCACAGTTCAAAAGCATCAATTAATTCTTCGGCGCTCAACTTTCTTTATAGTCCAACTCTCATGTCTATACATGACTCCTGGAAAAACCATAGTGACTTGACAGACCTTTGTTGGCAAAGTAATGTCTCTGCTTTTTAATATGCTGTCTAAGTTGGTCATAACTTTTCTTCCAAGGAGTAAGCGTCTTTTAATTTCATGGCTGCAATCACCATCTGCATTGATTTTGGAGCCCCCCAAAATAAAGTCTGACACTGTTTCCACTGTTTCCCCATCTATTTCCCATGAAGTGATGGGACCAGATGCCATACCTGAAACTAACATAATATCATATGTCAATTACATCTCAGTTTTTACAGACTCTCAAAAAAGATAAGAATACAGTTAAATAAAATACCTCCATGTGATGGAATGTAGAGCCATTATACAGCCATTAAGAAAAAACAATAGGAAGCTCTCCATAGAGAGCCATCTTCAAGGATAAATTACTTGAAAAACAAAAAACAAGGTACCAAATTGTGCATAGCATGCCAATTTATAATTACAGACTTTTTTTATTTTATAAACATAAACTCTAGAAAGACATCCAGAAAAGTAGTAACAATAGTTAATGGAAAAGGCAGATTGTGGGAAGAAAACATTTCACTATACTCTTATGGGGAAAGGAGGAATATATGAAAGTATCACATATACAAATACAAATGTAACAAATCATTTATTCCAATAGGTTAAAAAAGAATTTCTCCTTTCTTTTCAACAAACATAATGAATATTGTGTTGATGTTAGAAAGAGTCCTGGTTCAACTGTCTCAAAGGCACATAAAGTTATTCCTTACTGCCAACCTCCTTGTCTGATCCAACAAGCTAAGGGTGTTCCTTTCCCACCCACTAACAGTAACAGAACTTGAGATAAACTGGAGCCCTTAACTTCAAGGTAGTAGCTCTGCTGAGTACCTAGATTTTCTTCACACACCACTTTTAGCATGAACTGATGTCCAATGATGGGCAGATAAGTTCTTGTCATGTGAAATGAGTTTAATGCTTAAATGGACTTCCCCAGTGGCTCAGCAGTAAAGAATCCATCTGCAATGCAGGAGACACAGATTTGATCCCTGGGTCAGGAAGATTCCCTGGAAGANGGCAGATAAGTTCTTGTCATGTGAAATGAGTTTAATGCTTAAATGGACTTCCCCAGTGGCTCAGCAGTAAAGAATCCATCTGCAATGCAGGAGACACAGATTTGATCCCTGGGTCAGGAAAATTCCCTGGAAGAGGAAATGGCAACTCACTCCAGTAATCTTGCTGGGAAAACCCCATGGACAGAGGAGCCTGGCTGGCCACAGTCTGTCCACAGGGTTGCAAGGAGTCAGACGTGGCTGAGTGCCTGAGCACAATACTTAATTTTAAAGACACAAGTACTCAGTCTTTCTGAGCCATTTTCTGTCAATATCCACACATTCACTCATAATTATGATCACCTACTACTAGGTGCTGTTCTGGGAGGGATGAGGAGACCATCTGTGAGTAGCCTCAAAACACAGTCGTTTGAATGATGAACATACTGAAGTCAAGAACTCCCCCAGCATCTGCTTGTTCCTTGTTGACCTCCAAAATGTTGAAATTTATTTACTTATTGCTTCAGGGTGAGATGGCATAAGTAAACCTACCTACAAATCCAGAAAGGAGTCAAGTCAAAGGAAGACATCATCAGGGGATCACTGAGCTTGGCAGTGTGGTAAATGGTTCTTGGCCCTTTAAGTTTCTAAGAACAGTGGATTTTAAAAAATAAACACATGAACATACACTACCAACTAGTTGTGTGACTGGGCAGCTGTTTTCACTCTCCGACTTGCCTCATCTGTCCTCTGAAAAATGAGGTAACTTGAGTTAGAGCAGTGTTTCTCAACCTTTTCTCATTATCAACATCCCCCTCTCCTGCTGACCAAGAAGCCCCTTTAGACATTTTTTCTCTAATCATCTTCCACCATAAAATGTTCATACCACTCTTATACTGCATATTGTATATGTACTGTATGCATATCTGTGCTTTCCATATAAAAAGTACTTCTTTGTCCCCTATGATGGTTAGTCTTCTATGGGAACCTGACTGGGCTAAGGGATGCCCAGATATCTGGTAACACATTTGGGGCTATATCTGTAAGGATGTTTCTGCAAAAGATTCCTACTTGAATCCTTAGGCTGAGTAAAGAAGGTCCCCTGGGACTTCCCTGACGGTCCAGTGGCTAAGACTGTGCTCCCAATGCTGGGTGACTGGGTTTGATCCCTGGTCAGGGAACTAGATCCCACATGCTGCAACTAAAAATCCCAAGTGCTGAAACTAAGATCCTGCACTGCCAAATAAACTTAAAAAAAAAAGTAGCCATTAAAAAAAAGAAGAAGAAGAAGAAGTTGTTCTCCTCACCAATGTGAGTGGGCATCCACCAACTCACTGAGGGCCTGAATAGAACAAAAAGAGAGAGGAAGAGAGTCTGTTCTCTTTACTTGAGCAGGAACATCTACCTCCTCCTGCCTCATATATTCATGCTCTAGTTCTCAGGTCTTCACAATCAGACGGAATTACATCACTGGCTTTCTTGTTTCTTCAGCTTTCAGAGAGTAGATTGTGAGATTTCATGACGTCTGTGATTACCTAAGCCAGTTCTTAGGATAAGTTTCCCCTTATAATGTCCATCTAGCTATTCTCGTCTATCCATCCTATTGGTTCTGTTTCTCTGGAGCACCCTGATTAACACAACTTCCAGGAACCAAATTCTGCTCGGATTGCAAATGTGCAAATTATATCGCAAATTATATCCACAAGAAGAATGTACACGATTCTTTCTATTTGTAAAACCAAGGGAATGGTACAGTGCTGTGGGAAAGTGCGTGTACCTAGGCCCCAGATCCTGACTCTACTGCTTGCTTATTGCATGACCTTAAGTAAGTTACTTAACTTATCCTCATGTATCAACTAGTGTAATGACAGATACATCTCATAAGGTATCTCATTGGCTGCAGCAAGATGGGAAAAGCCCCTGGCACCATACCTGGCACATGGGACACAACCAATAATTGGCACCTTTTCATTTGTTTAATTGAAAAAATCTAAACCAGATATCTGTATATCTAAAAGATGAAACACAAATCACAGTAACATATGCAATTCTTATAATCAGTAACTCAGTAACCTATATATAACATGCTTTCGCATGTGCCTAGAATGTAGCCTTGCTCCAAATGCTAGCCTTATTATGATTTCAAAATTTTCTCCAAGTTTCAAGACCAATATCAAATGTCACCTACTTCAGTGAAACTTTCTCATTTTACCAAATGTAAATCTCCCTGTTCTTTCAGCACCCATAGTGTACTCTGTTCACAGTACCATTAAGGTGTTAAAAACATTCTGCTTTAGAGTTTACATAGATTTTAAATATCTTCAGAATGGGAACTCTGTTTTATTCTCTGTGACAAACACATACACACACACACACACACACACTCAACATAATAGATTTTCAGTGTTTGTTCCATAAATGAATCCCAAAGTTGGGTCTCAAAAATCAGATGTAACAGTAGCTAATAAAAACAAAAGAAAATCAATCAAATTAATATCTATGTTAACATAATGACATATATAAAAGAAACCAAAACATATACAGAATTGCCTTTGGGTTTGTCATTATCTATCCTTGCAATCCTAAACATGAAACCCAAGTAAGAGCTCATTTTTCCATACTGCAGAGATTTGTGAAAAGTCCTTCTGCTAATAGTCAATTTATGAGACATATGAATTAAAACAGGCTATTTCAGGGAGGGTTAGGCTGCTTCCTAATACATATCAAGCTTGATTTCTATTAAAGTTGCACAGAGTATCTGTGTAACAGTCAGAGAGTTTTCTGGATCTTCTATTCTATCACTATTATTGATGGTCGTTTTTTGTCACACTCCTGCTTCAGCTGGGGGAAATTCTGTGA
>SJYW01005657.1:58250-70127 GCA_006410735.1 Raphicerus campestris
CTGGTTCAACTGTCTCAAAGGCACATAAAGTTATTCCTTACTGCCAACCTCCTTGTCTGATCCAACAAGCTAAGGGTGTTCCTTTCCCACCCACTAACAGTAACAGAACTTGAGATAAACTGGAGCCCTTAACTTCAAGGTAGTAGCTCTGCTGAGTACCTAGATTTTCTTCACACACCACTTTTAGCATGAACTGATGTCCAATGATGGGCAGATAAGTTCTTGTCATGTGAAATGAGTTTACTACTTAAATGGACTTCCCCAGTGGCTCAGCAGTAAAGAATCCATCTGCAATGCAGGAGACACAGATTTGATCCCTGGGTCAGGAAGATTCCCTGGAAGAGGAAATGGCAACTCACTCCAGTAATCTTGCTGGGAAAACCCCATGGACAGAGGAGCCTGGCTGGCCACAGTCTGTCCACAGGGTTGCAAGGAGTCAGACGTGGCTGAGTGCCTGAGCACAATACTTAATTTTAAAGACACAAGTACTCAGTCTTTCTGGGCCATTTTCTGTCAATATCCACACATTCACTCATAATTATGATCACCTACTACTAGGTGCTGTTCTGGGAGGGATGAGGAGACCATCTGTGAGTAGCCTCAAAACACAGTCGTTTGAATGATGAACATACTGAAGTCAAGAACTCCCCCAGCATCTGCTTGTTCCTTGTTGACCTCCAAAATGTTGAAATTTATTTACTTATTGCTTCAGGGTGAGATGGCATAAGTAAACCTACCTACAAATCCAGAAAGGAGTCAAGTCAAAGGAAGACATCATCAGGGGATCACTGAGCTTGGCAGTGTGGTAAATGGTTCTTGGCCCTTTAAGTTTCTAAGAACAGTGGATTTTAAAAAATAAACACATGAACATACACTACCAACTAGTTGTGTGACTGGGCAGCTGTTTTCACTCTCCGACTTGCCTCATCTGTCCTCTGAAAAATGAGGTAACTTGAGTTAGAGCAGTGTTTCTCAACCTTTTCTCATTATCAACATCCCCCTCTCCTGCTGACCAAGAAGCCCCTTTAGACATTTTTTCTCTAATCATCTTCCACCATAAAATGTTCATACCACTCTTATACTGCATATTGTATATGTACTGTATGCATATCTGTGCTTTCCATATAAAAAGTACTTCTTTGTCCCCTGTGATGGCTAGTCTTCTATGGGAACCTGACTGGGCTAAGGGATGCCCAGATATCTGGTAACACATTTGGGGCTATATCTGTAAGGATGTTTCTGCAAAAGATTCCTACTTGAATCCTTAGGCTGAGTAAAGAAGGTCCCCTGGGACTTCCCTGACGGTCCAGTGGCTAAGACTGTGCTCCCAATGCTGGGTGACTGGGTTTGATCCCTGGTCAGGGAACTAGATCCCACATGCTGCAACTAAAAATCCCAAGTGCTGAAACTAAGATCCTGCACTGCCAAATAAACTTAAAAAAAAAAGTAGCCATTAAAAAAAAGAAGAAGAAGAAGAAGTTGTTCTCCTCACCAATGTGAGTGGGCATCCACCAACTCACTGAGGGCCTGAATAGAACAAAAAGAGAGAGGAAGAGAGTCTGTTCTCTTTACTTGAGCAGGAACATCTACCTCCTCCTGCCTCATATATTCATGCTCTAGTTCTCAGGTCTTCACAATCAGACGGAATTACATCACTGGCTTTCTTGTTTCTTCAGCTTTCAGAGAGTAGATTGTGAGATTTCATGACGTCTGTGATTACCTAAGCCAGTTCTTAGGATAAGTTTCCCCTTATAATGTCCATCTAGCTATTCTCGTCTATCCATCCTATTGGTTCTGTTTCTCTGGAGCACCCTGATTAACACAACTTCCAGGAACCAAATTCTGCTCGGATTGCAAATGTGCAAATTATATCGCAAATTATATCCACAAGAAGAATGTACACGATTCTTTCTATTTGTAAAACCAAGGGAATGGTACAGTGCTGTGGGAAAGTGTGTGTACCTAGGCCCCAGATCCTGACTCTACTGCTTGCTTATTGCATGACCTTAAGTAAGTTACTTAACTTATCCTCATGTATCAACTAGTGTAATGACAGATACATCTCATGAGGTATCTCATTGGCTGCAGCAAGATGGGAAAAGCCCCTGGCACCATACCTGGCACATGGGACACAACCAATAATTGGCACCTTTTCATTTGTTTAATTGAAAAAATCTAAACCAGATATCTGTATATCTAAAAGATGAAACACAAATCACAGTAACATATGCAATTCTTATAATCAGTAACTCAGTAACCTATATATAACATGCTTTCGCATGTGCCTAGAATGTAGCCTTGCTCCAAATGCTAGCCTTATTATGATTTCAAAATTTTCTCCAAGTTTCAAGACCAATATCAAATGTCACCTACTTCAGTGAAACTTTCTCGTTTTACCAAATGTAAATCTCCCTGTTCTTTCAGCACCCATAGTGTACTCTGTTCACAGTACCATTAAGGTGTTAAAAACATTCTGCTTTAGAGTTTACATAGATTTTAAATATCTTCAGAATGGGAACTCTGTTTTATTCTCTGTGACAAACACACACACACACACACACACACACACACACACACACTCAACATAATAGATTTTCAGTGTTTGTTCCATAAATGAATCCCAAAGTTGGGTCTCAAAAATCAGATGTAACAGTAGCTAATAAAAACAAAAGAAAATCAATCAAATTAATATCTATGTTAACATAATGACATATATAAAAGAAACCAAAACATATACAGAATTGCCTTTGGGTTTGTCATTATCTATCCTTGCAATCCTAAACATGAAACCCAAGTAAGAGCTCATTTTTCCATACTGCAGAGATTTGTGAAAAGTCCTTCTGCTAATAGTCAATTTATGAGACATATGAATTAAAACAGGCTATTTCAGGGAGGGTTAGGCTGCTTCCTAATACATATCAAGCTTGATTTCTATTAAAGTTGCACAGAGTATCTGTGTAACAGTCAGAGAGTTTTCTGGATTTTCTATTCTATTACTATTATTGATGGTCGTTTTTTGTCACACTCCTGCTTCAGCTGGGGGAAATTCTGTGATAAAAGAAGCACATACGTCAAATGTAATAGCAGAAAGCAAAAAGAAGCCAGAAAGAGAGAATGACTATGTGAAACATTTGTTTTTCAGACCCTATGATGTTTTAAGCATATACCTAATGCTTTTTACACATGCTGAATAACCAGGCTAATTAAAAAGCCCATACAGCTCTTGTTAAAATCTGTTCAAATTTTTTGGAGCACCTGTTATAACAGAATGCCCACAGACTTGATAGTTTGGAGCCAAGACACCTGCTACCTTATGTCTCACAGTATGTTCAGTTTTATACTGTTAGCAAAAAAATAAACACTTTTTGACATCTAGCAATCTTATACAAATGATCCGAAATAGTCAGGAAAGAATGATAGTTTAACCATTCCTGTACTGCTCTGGGAAACCCTACCCTTTCCTCTCTATGAAATGGATTGCAATAGTTTACTCATAAATCTTTTAAAGTCATCCCTAATCATGCAAGTTTCTCTAATGAGCCGAAGTATCTTTTTGGATGTATGGAGCAGTGGAGCAGAGAATTTCCTAGTTAAAAGAAGCTCTCAGTGAGGCTCCCTAAAGAAGCTCATCACTGTTTTGACTTTGTCAACTGTTTCTAAAATTCCAAGACAGGTTTTAATATTATTATTCCTGGTGAGATTTTTGCTAGAACATTATTTGAAAATGCATATCCTTTTGAAGGAGAAATATTATACTAATTTTTCCACACTTAAGGAATTTTCAAAGTCCAGACATGTGCTGCATCAGTTCAGTTCAGTTCAGTCTCTCAGTCGTGTCCAACTCTTTGCAACCTCATGAATCGCAGCACGCCAGGCCTCCCTGTCCATCACCATTTAAATATCTCTTTTAGATTTGATTTTATGGCTTATAAACAAATCTTATGAGATAATGTAAGAATGGTTTTCAAGATATATAATTTCTAAACAACTGTCATTTCATCTAAGGTATTTAACTCCTTTGAAGTCTGGAAACATGTCTCTTTTAACTTATGGCCCAATAAAGTGAACAAATATTTCACCTTGATATAAAACTTTTTCAACTTTATACTGTCACAGCTTAAAATTTAATTTGTATGAATTACATTTCTATTAAGAAAATCTCCTTTTGATCTAGCAATGCCACTTCTAGAATTACATCCTACAGTGAAATCACACATATATAGAAACAAAGGACTATTAAATAGAAAAATATTATATCCATACTGTCCATAAAACAAAAGATCTGAAAGCACATAAACACCCATTGATAGAGAACCAGGTAAATAAATTATGATAGATCAATACAATAGAATACTATGTAATTGGTTAGTGAAGAAAGCAGCTCTGTATGTAGATTTGAAACAATTTTCAAGATATACTGTTAAGTTAAAAAGAGTAAAAGCAAACACACACACACACACACACACACGCATATTTGAAAAGTCATAGCAATATGGACTGTCTTTGGAAGGAAACGCAATAAACTGAGAGCAGGGGCTATCTCTGCGGGGGGCGGTGTGCATGCAGCTAAGTTGCTTCTGTCACGGCCAGCTCTTTGCAATCCTATGGACCATAGCAAGCCCGGCTCCTCTGTCCATGGGATTCTCCAGGCATGATCACTGGAGTGGGCTGCCAGTGCCCTGCTCCAGGGGATCTTCCCAACCCAGAATTGAACCCGTGTGTCTTAAGTCTCCTTTGGCAGGCAGATTCTTTACCACTAGCGCCATCTGAGAAGCCTATCTCTGGGTGGGGAAGTGGGGGAGTTGGGGGTGGCATTCAAGAATTAGGGGACACAGATGAAAGGAACACTTTCTTTTCACTGAAAAAAATCCTTTTGTAACTTTAGCTACAATTACTGTTGTGGTTCAGTCTCACAGTCATGTCCAACTCTGCAACACCATGGACTGCTGCACACCAGGCTTTACCATCCTTCACCATCTCCTGGAGCTTGCTCAAATTCATGTCCATTGAGTTGGTGATGCCATCCAACCATCTCGTCCTCTATTGTCCCCTTCTCTTCCTTCTTTCAATCTTTCCCAGCATCAGGGTCTTTCCTAATGAGTCAGCTACCTATTCAAAATATTTTAAAGTAAAAATTGAAATAATTAATTAATTGGGGAGAAAAAATGTAATAAATTATAGCATACTTTAATATAATATCTTAAAGTACTTCCAAATTTCCAGACCTTTACATAGTTAACTCCAAATCAGTATTTAACAACATAAATCACAATTTAATGTCTAATTATCATGATGAAAACAGCTTTTGAATGTTGAATGTGTATAGCTGTATTCAAATACAAGCTGTTTTGACTTTTAACCAACATACCAGAACTGGGAGTGATTTTGTTGCATAATTAGAAAGCAACCTAGAATATATTTTTCTAAGATGTTTTTAAATTTTCTAAGATGTTTTTAAAGATAATGGGAAACATTTTTAAATATTCAAGAGAGGAGATGCTTTAGTTCCTAGATATCTATCAGAAGAGAAAGGCAGAATTCTATTTGTATTGGGCACCATCATCAGCACATAACTTGTTATTTTGTGCTAGAAACATCCCAAAGTGGAGACTCCTAGGCCCTGTTTCCTGAAATAGACAGGAATGGATCCTGTGACTTCTCCAGGGCTTACAGCTGCAAAGCCATACCTGGTGCATAGCCCTGTAAGTCTCCACACCCATAGTCAGGACTCACTCTTGGCAGCATATTGAAGCAGATGACTTACCTTCAGCCATCCTTTATCCCTTCATAGAAAGAGGTTTCAGTGTTTCAAAAACAACTTTTCCACCACCCCCAAGAGCCCTGCAACAGCCAGCTGTCCAAAATCATCAGATGAGCACACTAAAATTATAGTATACTTAACGTTTCTTTGCATTTTAAAAGAGAATATAAAATTATCTGGAATTAACATAAGTACTTGATTCTGATGCAGGAATGTCAGGCCTCAGTGGGGCAGTATGAGGAGGATGAATGAGGGAAGACTATCACACCATGTCAGCCTCAGCCACCCAGGTTTCTTGGTCCATGATGGACAGATTTTAAGAATTCACATTATCCCCTCATGCCAGTAGCAATGCCACGCTAGGCATTATTAATTCTCATCAGATAGTTCTGCTTTGCTGCCTTCTGGCCCATGGTAGGATTCTACTTCCAGGCTCCCTTGTGAGGTGGTGTCATCTGACCATCCCTGGCTATAGTGATATGAGAAGAGGTGATATGTGACACTTCTGGACAAGAGAATTTGCTTGCTTGAAGCCAACAGAAGATCCTTACAGAGCTGACTTTCCCTCTGTCGTGGAGCTTGGCAACCTTCCAAATAACAAAATGCTCTGTCACCTGGATCCTGGACTAGGAAATAAACTNATGGCTAGATTCTCTGACACACTGAACACAGAGAGGGCATAAAATAAATCCAAACCTACAACACACACACACATACATACTTGCTAGAACCATTCAATCTTTCCCATTTTCTGCCCTTCTTCATCATAATAAAAATAATACCTACCTTCTATGGAACAAAACATTGTACCAGGCCCTGTGCTTTGACTTCTACATTCATTGTCTCATTTAATAAGTATAGCAATCCCAAATGAGGAAACTGAGTAAAAATATCTTACCCAAAGTCACCCTTCTGGTAAGTGACAAGTCTGTGTTGCCCTTAAATACCTTGCTCAACTACCATGTGCTATCTATGGGGACTAGATCTTCCTAGATGCAATGACATACCATCAATCCCATTTCCTGCCAGGATGTTCACATACTGATGTAGCAAGTGAAAATAAAGAAAAAACATATGTCTCAAAAAGCACTTCTTATGCTGTCCATTTTCCCCCAATTGTTCTAAACCCTGTATCAATTCATCTGGGATCAGTGGAGCAAGATATAGCTTTTACCTTCTTTCAGCTTAGCTGTACTGTTCTGTTTCAGGAGGCAAAGATTAGTTAGGTCATAAAATTTTTTTTTTTCATTTTATTTGGCTTGTGAACACGGGTAAATTCTTCACCGGTTTTAGCAATAGATTATCTGTCAGTTTTAGGTTTTTGTATGAGGTAATGTGAGGTTTTGTCTTTTTGTCAATACTTCCTAGACATTTTAGTGTGAGATCAAGAGAAACTGAATCTGGGCCTAATATTTGCATGTCATTTTGTCATATAATTTATATCTCTTTTTCTAACCTTTTTTATTAAGCTCTCTACAATCTCCAAAAATCATTGAGTCATTGACAAATCAGTATTTGAAGATGCTAAGCTAATGCTGGGAGAAACATTCCTGTTAAATCATAATGTGAATCCACCTACCCATTAATTAAGTAGGTTTTCCTCTCTATAGACATTTTGGGCTTTAAGGATTGGGGATGAANCCCATTAATTAAGTAGGTTTTCCTCTTTATAGACATTTTGGGCTTTAAGGATTGGGGATGAAAGGATTCCGGCAGAAAGAAAAGAATAATTTCTTGCTCTGGAAATTTGCCTTTTAAACACTCACTTTATTTGACTTGGGGCTTCCCAGGTGGCACCAGTTGTAAAGAATCTGCCTGTCAGTGCAAGGGACCAAAGAGACTGGAGTTCAATCCCTGAGTAGGGAAGCTCCCCTGGAATAGGAAGTGGCAACTGACTCCAGTATTCTTGCCTGGGAAACTCCATAGACAGAAGAGTCTGGTGGGCTACAGACCATGGTGTTACAAAGAGCCAGACACAACTGAGCATGCCAGCATGCTGTGTGACTTGGGTTCAGGTTAATAAATTCATGAGACCCAAAAGACTTCACCCATCTCCAAATTTACTTTGTTTTAAGAAAGCATCAGAAAAGTAACAGCACCGCATACAAATAACATGTA
This sequence comes from Raphicerus campestris, assembly GCA_006410735.1. Taxonomy (NCBI): domain Eukaryota; kingdom Metazoa; phylum Chordata; class Mammalia; order Artiodactyla; family Bovidae; genus Raphicerus; species Raphicerus campestris. The sequence continues at coordinate 66,130 of SJYW01005657.1, forward strand.
GTAGAGGTCTCATGCTCCAAGGGACAGCTCCCAAAGTTCCAGGCTCTAGACACCTAGGACAGGCATGGTCACGGTGACAGATGAAGTTGAGTGGACAATGCCTTACCCTCTCAGTCCCAGGAAGCCATCAGTTCCGAGTGGCTTCAGCATTTATGCCTAGCTAATCATGCAACCCCCTGAGGGCATCGGAACTCCTACCCACTCTCTGGTACAACTGCATCTTCTTGATACAGGCCACCGACTACTTGAGGAACAATCTCAACTATGAGGTGTGGGTGCCTGGTAGAGTTTGTAACAGGATTCTCATTTATTTGGAATTCCTAGCAGTTTCTTGAGTTGCGTTGCAAGAAGGATTAAGACCAAGGGTCCAAAGCACAGGCATCCTGACGTAAATGAGCAAGAACCTGTTGTGAACCCTTTCCCCAGGCCTACAAGCCTAGCTGTAAAAGCAAGTTCCCACTATCCAAAAGTTCTCCTACTTTACAGGAAGCATTTTTCCTTTTTCAAAAGATAATGCATCTTTTTAAAAAATTTTTAAAAATTTTTAAACTCAGAAAAAGGAGAATTTCAATTCCAAAAATTCATTTTCCTTTTTTAAAATAAATTAACATTGGCTTTTTAACCCAAAACACATTTTATTCTAACTAGCATTCTCTCTATCAAGTGAACATCCATAAGCATCATAATCAGAATACAGTTTGAGGGAATCTATTGATCAGAAAACCCTATCAAAAATCAAACACATACTTTCATTGATAACTCATTTCTGCTGTTTTGCTAATCTTATAGCAAGGCAGATATTACTCATGATAGAGATACTTTTATTTCTATAAGCATGCATATGTGGGTATGGGCAAGAAACATTATATTGTTTAATCTATAAAGCACATAATAGTTTTCTTTTATAACTTCTTGTCCACAACCATCTGTTACAGCCATTTATTCTGGAAAAAATATAATAATTACACACCGTAAATTAAAAAATATATTCTTAGAGAAAACTTTACTATACCTTTAAAATTCTTACTATTTTGACACATTTCATGGCTAAATAAAACTTTTAATTTAAGCTAAGAAAACTAATTGGTATCAGATACTAAAAGTTCTTGTAAGTTGTTGAAAGTGTTAGTTCAGGGAATAGCATTTTTATATTTTTCTTATTGATTTGCCTTTGAGACAAACTGCAACAAGAAAGCAGGTGATAAGCCTTTGTTAATGCCTCTGGGAGAAAATGCTGTAACTACAGACTACTGTTGATAAACAGATTTTGAATTAATTAGTTCTGCATAATTATGTGAGCCATCAAGTCTCTCAAAGCAAATGCAACTGGTCTTATATTGCTTTATATAGAAAGAAGAAAAGAAAAATTTTGTTGCTTTTTAACTTACCTTTTTTGGAGCATAGTTTTAATTTTTAAAAGCAGTGTTAAATTTTTAAATGGCATATGTTCCAGGCATATTATATATTTACTCTTAGATTTATAAAATTAGATTAGAAGGGATTCACTTTTTATAAATTGTTACCAATAGTGGTAGAACTAGGATTCAGAGCATGCTATCATTCCTGCCTCATACTTAGTGGAAGTTAAATTTTGCTACCAGAAAATGTCAATGTGAACATCTCAAGAAAAATAGCCTGCAGCAATTCCCTAGAAGTCCAATGGTTAAGACTCCACACTTTAACTACCAAGAGTCTGGGCACAAGCCTTGGTTGGGGAGCTAAGATTTCACAAGTTTCATGGCACTGCCAAAAAAGAAAAGAAANATGTCAATGTGAACATCTCAAGAAAAATAGCCTGCAGCAATTCCCTAGAAGTCCAATGGTTAAGACTCCACACATTAACTACCAAGAGTCTGGGTACAAGCCTTGGTTGGGGAGCTAAGATTTCACAAGTTTCATGGCACTGCCAAAAGAGAAAAGAAAGAAAAATAGCCTGACAATAAAATGGCAGAGATTTTTCAGAAGATACTTTTGAGAATTTTGTCCAGAGACAAAATTGCAACAAAAAAATTTTTTTGAAAAATGCTTAAAAAGTATTAAGCAGGGGGAAAAGCTTCAAATATCTTTATTTCTGAAAGATATAAAAGAGAGCTTGAATAAATAGAGAGATGTATGGGAAAATGAAATAAGAAGATTCAATATTGTGGAGATGTTATGTTGATCTCCAAGTCAACATATAGTTCTAATACAATTTAATCAAAATTCAGTTAGATTTTTGGGGGGCTTTTGGCCAATTTTTTAAAATATTTATTTATTTGGCCATGCCAGGTCTTAGTTACAGCACGCAGGATCTTTGATCTTTGTTGCGACATGCGGCATCTTTTTTTTTTTTTTTTTTTTTTAGTTGTAGCAGGCAAACTTTGAGTTGTGGGATCTAAGTCCCTGATCAGAACCTGAGCCCCCTGCATTGGGAGCATGGAGTCTTAGACACTAGACACCAGAAAAGTTGTGTGGCCAATTTTTAAAGAAATTATCTAGAAGAAAAAATGATGAGAGTAAGAAATATATTTAAAAGAAGATCTCTGTGGGGTAATTGCTCTATTAGAAACTAGCATATACTATAAACTAAAATAATTTTTTTAAAGTGATCCTGAAGAAAAATCAATGAAACAAAACAGATGCCCCAAAACAGATCAGTATAAATTAGAATTTACCCTAAGGATATAAACCAAGCTTTATACTCAAATTATTGGTTTTCATACTTTCTTAAAAATCTTAAGAAATCCTTGCAATAGCAAACCAAAGACAGTGATTAAATAAATGATGGCATATATATCTAGGTGATGCACTTTTACACAACCATTTAAAAACGTAAGTTTGGGACTTCCCTGATGACACAGTGGATGAGACTGCCTGCAACTGCAGGGGACACAGGCTCATTCCTGGTCCAGGAAGATTCCAGATGCCTTAGCGCAACTAAGCCCATATGCTGCAACTACCAAGCCCACACTCTAGAGCTTACACGCTGCAACCACTGAAGCCCATATGCCTGGAGCTTGTGCGCTGAAATAAGAGAAGTCATTGCAGTGAGAGGCCCATGCACTTCAACAGAAAGTAGCCCCACTTGCTGCATCTAGAGAAAGACCTCTAAGCAACAAACACCCGGCACAGCCAAAAATCAAATAAATAAATAAAAACTTTTTAAAATCATAAAAATGAAAATATAAATTTGACAAATAACTGCATGAAAAGTGCTTATAAAAATATTTAGTATATAATGTTCATGTTTCAATTCTATGTAAATTCATTCATATTTTCATATATGAGTATATATAAAGAATAAACATATATTCATTTATATTTACATACTTGATTTTTAAAACACTTAAAGGAATATATCAAAGAATAAAATTAGTTAGCTGTGTATAATAAATTTATGTTACTTTTTACTTTCTCTCTTACATTTGTTGGTATTTCCCAAATTTTCCACCATTTTTGGCAACTAGGAGATTTTATATCTACCTCTACCTCTCACTGAAAAAGGTAGAGAGTTCCAGAAAAAAACATCTATTTCTGCTTTATTGACTATGCCAAAGCCTTTGACTGTGTGGATCACAATAAACTGGAAAATTCTGAAAGAGATGGGAATACCAGACCACCTGACCTGCCTCTTGAGAAACCTATATGCAGGACAGGAAGCAACAGTCAGAACTGGACATGGAACAACAGACTTGTTCCAAACAGGAAAATGAGTACGTCAAGGCTGTATATTGTCACCTTGCTTATTTAAGTTCTATGCAGAGTACATCATGAGAAACGCTGGGCTGGAAGAAGCACAAGCTGGAATCAAGATTGCCGGGAGAAATATCAATAACCTCAGATATGCAGATGACACCACTCTTATGGCAGAAAGTGAAGAGGAACTAAAAAGCCTCTTAATGAAAGTGAAAGAGGACAGTGAAAAAGTTAGCTTAAAGCACAACATCCAGAAAACGAAGATCATGGCATCCAGTCTCATCCATTCATGGGAAATAGATGGGGAACCCGTGGAAACAGTG
>SJYW01005657.1:96005-111493 GCA_006410735.1 Raphicerus campestris
GCGCCAAAGAATTGATGCTTCTGAACTGTGGTGTTGGAGAAGACTCTTGAGAGTCCCTTGGACTGCAAGGAGATCAGACCAGTCCATTCTGAAGGACATCAACCCTGGGATTTCTTTGGAAGGAATGATGCTAAAGCTGAAACTCCAGTACTTTGGCCACCTCATGCGAAGAGTTGACTCATTGGAAAAGACTCTGATGCTGGGAGGGATTGGGGGCAGGTGGAAAGGGGGACGACAGAGGATGAGATGGCTGGATGGCATCACTGACTCGATGGACACGAATCTGGGTGAACTCCAGGGGTTGGTGGTGGACAGGGAGGCCTGGCGTGCTGTAATATATGGGGTCACAGAGAGTCGGACACGATTGAGTGACTGAACTGAACATCACAGGAAATCCAAATATCATTACAAAAAAAAAAAAAACACTAATAGAAACATCATCTCTCAGTATTTATAAGAAGAAAAACCACACCTTCACTTTTTCATGGCACAGCTGATATGGTTCATAGTATGGCATTTTACTCTGTGAGTCCCACCAGATGATTTAATTGAAATAGGAATATGTATTTATTTAAGCACATGTATCAAAATCACTCTGCATTAGGGATACTGAGCTCCTAGATAACTGGTATATACCTTCTCAGGGTACCTGACCTATGTGATGGTTGAAGGAAGAGAGGAGAGACGATGACAAATAGGAATGTAGTTATGTTTCACCTCTTATCTTACATTAAAGTTCCAAAATATCTTCTTTCTTCTCCACCTCCCACCTACGAAACCTACTGACTGCTCTATCTAGCTCATTTACTTTCTCCTTCAATTGTTCTGCTGATACTATAACTCTTTTAAACTTCACAACGTTGTAATTCCTAATCATTTGCTGTGGCATAGTCCTTATTTTCTACAGTTTTTCTTCTTTCTCCCCCGAGAAACATAAATTACATTGATACCTGACAGCTGTTCTGCATCTCTTTATAAAGACTGAGACAAAAAATCAGCTAAATCTGACATATTTATCTGCCAAATTATCCTGGGATTTTGTGTTTATGACTACTATTTTATTTATAACATAAAAGAGTAAGTTTTTATTTATTTCCCTACTTCCAGGTTTCATTTTCGTCTCCTAGACTATCATACAGGGGGACGAGAATGAAACCTGGAAGTAGGAAAATAAATAAAAACTTATTCTTTTATGTTATAAATTGCCAGGGTCTAGCCCTGGTGGATCTAGGATGATTTGAAGGGGAGATGGATAGGCAAGGAAAAAACTTATTTATATAGAGATATAAAAGAGATTAAGAAGAAATAGAGTAGTAGGAAATAAAGTGGAGAAAAGAGGCTGAATAACTTGGCTTATGGGGAAGACCAATAAAGTTCCAGACAAGGAACTTGCACCATCTACGTTGGGCCACCGGTGCCCACTTGAATATCGAAGGGTGCCTCACCTTAGGCTCCCTTTTGCGCAGGACAAGTAGACTTGGTGAGCCACTCCTCTCCAGAAGGGAATTCAGCCGAAAAAGGAGAGGGAGGGAGAGGGAGAAAAAGAGATCGAGAGACATGGGGGGAGCCAGATTCCCAAGAAACTAGGCCAAGAGACTAGTCTGAGAAACTGGTCCATCTTTTATTGTTCAGAAGGCCTTTTATATTTTTGATAAAGCATGGAGATCAATGGGTAACATAAAGTTATGCAGCGTTAGCAGCCCAGACTCTTATCAAAACCAGGCTTTTTTTTCTGCATACCTAGTTGTCTTAGGTATATACAAGTCGTGGGCAATTTACATAATTTGCCGGCCAAAAGGGCCAATTAACATTTTACAGTCTTTTTCTGATACGGTTTGTCAACCAGAAGACTTATTTGTGTTGATCTTCCCAAAGTCTGGTGCCACTCTCAGAAAGCACTAAATAAAGTTACATTCTTACATAGCAAAGATACAGCAATTTATAACAAGTAAGGAGTACAGTGATTTATAACAAAAGAAAAATAATTAACTCAAAAGTCTAATGTTGCTAACATCAAAACTATTATATATCTTTTTCCGTATCCCGTTTACATTGATTAACATCCTCCCAGGAGCCTAAAAGATAAAGAATATGGAGGCCTGGCAGCAGTCATTGAGTCAACAGTGAAAACCTTCTACCAATATAATTTTTAACTCTTTAGGAAAGGCTCTGTATCTTTAAGATGTTTTTAAGCTTTGTGCCTCTTGTGGTTAGCGGGCTGTAAGCAATTCACAAGCTGTAAGAGGTCCGGGGGAACCTGTTAGGCAAGCTAGAGAGCTATCAGAGGGGTTTAACTGAAAAATCCCTTTCAAATGCAAAAGACTAAAGCCCTACTTTGATTTTTTCCAGAAAATATCAAAAGAGTAGAGTACAAAAGCTGGCAGATTTTTGGTTTTGGGGATACATGCTCGAAAAATTCCAGGGGGAACCCCTAAGGCCGAATCACAACCTTGCGTTGTCAGACTTCCTTCTTCATGACCTTGTCATGGGTGGGATTCCTCATGCTGGCTTCCAGCAATAAATAAAATAGTAGCTATAAATACAAAATCCCAGGATAATTTGGCAGAAAAATATGTCAGATTTAGCTGATTTTTTGTCTCAGCCCAAGACTATCATATTGGAGAAGGAAATGGCAACCCACTCCAGTGTTCTTGCCTGGAGAATCCCAGGGATGGGGGAAGCCTGGTGGGCTGCCGCCTATGGGGTCGCACAGAGTCAGACATGATTGAAGCGACTTAGCAACAACAGCAGCAGACTATCATATATCAAATGAAAGTGAAAGTTAGTTGCACAATTGTGTAGAACTCTGCAGATCAATGGATTGCAGCCTGTCCCTCCCCTCTGTTCATGGAATTCTCCAGGCAAGAGTACTGGAGTGGGTTGCCATTTTCTCCTCCAGAGGATCTTCCCAACCCAGAGATCAAACCTGGGTCTCCTGCATTACAAGCAGATTCTTTACCAACTGAGCCACTAGGGAAGCCCCATCATCTATGAAATACAATAGACAACTAAGATATAGGTAGATACTTTATTATTTAAAAAAAAAAAAAAAAGAAAGATGAAGAAGAGGAGGAAGGGGGGAAACTTGCTTGAAACACCCAGAAACTCAAGGCTTTGTAGAATAATCTACAGAGTAGTGCTATCTTTGTAGACACAGCTTCTTACAACCCCTAACCCTTTAACACTCTCCAGGTCTTAGAGCTTTTGGACTTCTGAATTAGGAATTATGTTTGTATTCCTATCAGTAATTCCCTTGAAAATGTTAAACTTGGCAATTGTGCTAGCTAAAGTCATCACTGTCTAGAAAACATTTTAACAATAGCCTTTGTTGCAGTGTATTTTTCAGTTCAATTCAGTTCAGTAGCTCAGTCGTGTCCGACTCTTTGCGACCCCATGAATTGCAGCACACCAGGCCTCCCTGTCCATCACCAACTCCCGGAGTCCACTCAGACTCATGCATGAGTTAATATGCTAGGTCACCACCAATTTTTGACTGAACTAGGAATCTTTTCTTTCTAGCAAATGGGTCTTCCAGGAGAGAACAGCATATCCAGAATGACATGTTTGATGTTATTAAAACAGATTTCTTTGTTTTACTAGAGCTTACATCCATTGTCTCCCATAGGAGACATTGTTCTCTCCAAAGGAAAACAATCCCCATTGGTTCCAGGGGACAGAAAAGCAGAGAGGTTAGATGGGGAATGAGGCTAAGTCATTTAAATGGTAGCCTCCTTTCTAAAACAGAAAGAAAGCATCATTGCTATTTTTTTATAATAAGGAGGAGGCAAATTCTTGATATAAATTTTGCAAATCTGTGAACTGATAATAAATTGTTAATCAGGGCTAAGATTTTTTAAAGATAAGCTCTATGAAATTATGAATACAGAACATGTAGAGGAAATTTACTTGCTATTGCCATCTGGAAGGCAAACTTGGAAGGTCAAAGACATCTAAGCCTGGAAAAATGTAGATGAGGCAATACGATGAATAGCTGCTCCTTTTGCAAATGCTGTTGATTTTCTTAACAACTAGCAATTGTAGACTTTTTACTGGATGCTTTCTTGATCATTGTTTATAGCAGAATACGGTGAAAAACTCTAAATATGCAGATGGGTTTTGGAACAGTAGATTTTAAGGGGGAAATGTCAAATTTTTAAAATAAATCTGAAGAGGGTACATACACAGGATAATTCACTTTGACCTTCAGAACTATACATTCTGAAATAAAATAAAGTTCACATTGGCTTCTGTGTATTCATTAAATCCTGCCTAGATTCGCATGGCCCTAATACAATAAGATTAAAAATATTCTATCACTGTTTATCCTTTGTGATCAGTTGTTTATCCCGTGTTAAACAAATATTGTGGGAAGAATAGATGGGAACAGGCTCCAAAACCATTCCTTGGATGCTCATCAACAGAAACACAGAGAGACAGCCGAGCTCAGAACTTGGACAGATAAAATCCAGCAGGAAAACCAAAAGGAAACTGACTAGAATTTTAAATCTTTTAACAATGAATAGAGTTGTGGGATTACTGGTATCAGTGCAAACCTGATGCTGTGGAAAATAACTTTGGGTTTTTTTAATTCCAAAAAATAAATATGTCAACTTGACTTTCCAAGGAGATCCTTAATGATACATGTGCCAAGGAAATGTATGCATGTATATATATAATGTGTTTTATATATAGTCTTTTTTGAAAAAAAGCAAGAGAAAAAAAAAAAACATGAAGAACATATAACATATGGCATTCCCTATCGCCTCAGCTGGTGTTTGCCATTTCCTGCTTGTAACTTTCTTAATTTTACATCTTCTCCTCAATTTCAATATACTAGACATTTTAATCAGATTTGCAAGCTGGCCTTCCTGGTTTCTTCATGTGCTGCTCCAGCTCCTATTAATCTTTTCAGTTATATGACTAGGCCTATTTGATTTGAAGAAAAGCTAATAATTACAATGCCTACGGCGTCTTCATGAATAATCAATAATGTGCTCAATGTGATGTGGCTGTCTGGGAAGCTACGCTCAGATGCAGAAAGCAATCGAATAAAAATGTATTCTAACATTTTAATCAAATTTTATGGGATGAGTATACGTGATGTTAGTGAAAGTAAAAACCAATGAGTGGTGTGCAGGCAGCTGATGAAACAAAAAATATAACTGACTTCGAGTAGCTTAAGTATTGGCCCTTGGAGTTGGGTCTCAATTTGGTTAACTTCTGGCCCCAGCCAAAGCTAGGCCACATAATAAAGCAGTTCTCTTTCAGAAAAACAGGGAAGCAAAATTGGCCATTTCACCTCAGGCAAATGGACTGTTATGTCCACTGTCCAAAAGCAACTAACAAGGAGTTCCAGGGCTCTAGGCTAGCTGATGCTGAAGCTGAAGAAGCTCCAACACTGGCCACCTGATGCAAAGAGCTGACTCACTGGGAAAGACCCTGATGCTGGGAAAGATTGAGGGTGGGTGGAGAAAGGGGTGACAGAGGATGAGATAGTTGGATGGCATCATTAGCTCAATGGACATGAGTTTGAGCAAACTCCAAGAGATAGTGAAGGACAGGGAAGCTTGGGGTGCTGCAGTCCATGGGGTCACAAAGAGTTGGGCACGACTTAGTGACTGAACAACAGGCTGGCAAAACCTTCCTCCCCAGTTTCAAGGTCAAAAGTGAAAGCAAACCAAAACAAGGCAAAAAGTGAAAGCCATTCAACCAATTCTAGAATAAATGCCAAGTTGTTCTTAACTAGAAATCAGAGTTACTGGGAAATGTTAGCAATTTAGAGTGATACCCCATTCCAAGCATCTTACTGTAGCCCTAAGAGCTACAGAGTTCTTACAGTTTACTTCAGCAATTACTCCAAAGAGTATAGCAGGCAAATGCATAGAGCAACCCACTCAAAACACTATCAGATGCTGGCAGCAATGTCTAAGATTAGGGAATATTAGTTAAGGAATTAATGTGATCAGCCAGTGCTCAGAGGCTCAGTCATGTCCAACTCTGTGACCCCATGGATTGTAGCCCACCAGGCTCCTCTGTCCATGAGATTCTCCCAGCAAGAATATTCTAGTGGGTTTCCATTTCCTCCTCTGTAATCCACCAGAGCTTGATGTTAGGTTTTCCAGAGGAATTCTGAACTAATTTCTTAAAAGTATATATATGTGTGTATATATATATATATATATATAGGAATATATATATGGGAGGCAGGAATTCCTCCCATTTTCTCAATGTCACTAATTAAGGTGGTTATTAGAGAGCTGGGATTTCACATTATTCTAAATGTCCCAGCATGTGTGATTTGCAAACTCACCCTAGCATCCTAGCACCTTCTTAGTGTACCTCCTCACAAAATTTTCTAATGGAGACTATGATTGATTACCTCTTCACAAGTCTTTCTCTTCATGAGGATGATCAGGTTTTAATGTGAGTTTTATAGATACTACTAGAGAGATTTATACAATTTGAGAAGTGGGAGATAAGATTTTTTTTTAAAAGATACACATTCTCTAGGCAACCAGTTTTGATGTCATTTCCATTGGATCATCTAGCCTTTTTAAAAAAAATATTTGTTTATTTGAATGCACTGAGTCTTAAGTAGTCTTAGGCACTGGACCACCAGGGAAGTCCAGATTATCTAGCTCTTGATATAAAAGTCCATACACCAAAGAGTGAATCAACAAATACAGAACAAGGACCCCATATACCAAACAGCACAGACATACTTCTTCAGTTATAGAAATTCAAACTCTCNCTCCTTTTGCAAATGCTGTTGATTTTCTTAACAACTAGCAATTGTAGACTTTTTACTGGATGCTTTCTTGATCATTGTTTATAGCAGAATACGGTGAAAAACTCTAAATATGCAGATGGGTTTTGGAACAGTAGATTTTAAGGGGGAAATGTCAAATTTTTAAAATAAATCTGAAGAGGGTACATACACAGGATAATTCACTTTGACCTTCAGAACTATACATTCTGAAATAAAATAAAGTTCACATTGGCTTCTGTGTATTCATTAAATCCTGCCTAGATTCGCATGGCCCTAATACAATAAGATTAAAAATATTCTATCACTGTTTATCCTTTGTGATCAGTTGTTTATCCCGTGTTAAACAAATATTGTGGGAAGAATAGATGGGAACAGGCTCCAAAACCATTCCTTGGATGCTCATCAACAGAAACACAGAGAGACAGCCGAGCTCAGAACTTGGACAGATAAAATCCAGCAGGAAAACCAAAAGGAAACTGACTAGAATTTTAAATCTTTTAACAATGAATAGAGTTGTGGGATTACTGGTATCAGTGCAAACCTGATGCTGTGGAAAATAACTTTGGGTTTTTTTAATTCCAAAAAATAAATATGTCAACTTGACTTTCCAAGGAGATCCTTAATGATACATGTGCCAAGGAAATGTATGCATGTATATATATAATGTGTTTTATATATAGTCTTTTTTGAAAAAAAGCAAGAGAAAAAAAAAAAACATGAAGAACATATAACATATGGCATTCCCTATCGCCTCAGCTGGTGTTTGCCATTTCCTGCTTGTAACTTTCTTAATTTTACATCTTCTCCTCAATTTCAATATACTAGACATTTTAATCAGATTTGCAAGCTGGCCTTCCTGGTTTCTTCATGTGCTGCTCCAGCTCCTATTAATCTTTTCAGTTATATGACTAGGCCTATTTGATTTGAAGAAAAGCTAATAATTACAATGCCTATGGCGTCTTCATGAATAATCAATAATGTGCTCAATGTGATGTGGCTGTCTGGGAAGCTACGCTCAGATGCAGAAAGCAATCAAATAAAAATGTATTCTAACATTTTAATTAAATTTTATGGGATGAGTATACGTGATGTTAGTGAAAGTAAAAACCAATGAGTGGTGTGCAGGCAGCTGATGAAACAAAAAATATAACTGACTTCGAGTAGCTTAAGTATTGGCCCTTGGAGTTGGGTCTCAATTTGGTTAACTTCTGGCCCCAGCCAAAGCTAGGCCACATAATAAAGCAGTTCTCTTTCAGAAAAACAGGGAAGCAAAATTGGCCATTTCACCTCAGGCAAATGGACTGTTATGTCCACTGTCCAAAAGCAACTAACAAGGAGTTCCAGGGCTCTAGGCTAGCTGATGCTGAAGCTGAAGAAGCTCCAACACTGGCCACCTGATGCAAAGAGCTGACTCACTGGGAAAGACCCTGATGCTGGGAAAGATTGAGGGTGGGTGGAGAAAGGGGTGACAGAGGATGAGATAGTTGGATGGCATCATTAGCTCAATGGACATGAGTTTGAGCAAACTCCAAGAGATAGTGAAGGACAGGGAAGCTTGGGGTGCTGCAGTCCATGGGGTCACAAAGAGTTGGGCACGACTTAGTGACTGAACAACAGGCTGGCAAAACCTTCCTCCCCAGTTTCAAGGTCAAAAGTGAAAGCAAACCAAAACAAGGCAAAAAGTGAAAGCCATTCAACCAATTCTAGAATAAATGCCAAGTTGTTCTTAACTAGAAATCAGAGTTACTGGGAAATGTTAGCAATTTAGAGTGATACCCCATTCCAAGCATCTTACTGTAGCCCTAAGAGCTACAGAGTTCTTACAGTTTACTTCAGCAATTACTCCAAAGAGTATAGCAGGCAAATGCATAGAGCAACCCACTCAAAACACTATCAGATGCTGGCAGCAATGTCTAAGATTAGGGAATATTAGTTAAGGAATTAATGTGATCAGCCAGTGCTCAGAGGCTCAGTCATGTCCAACTCTGTGACCCCATGGATTGTAGCCCACCAGGCTCCTCTGTCCATGAGATTCTCCCAGCAAGAATATTCTAGTGGGTTTCCATTTCCTCCTCTGTAATTCACCAGAGCTTGATGTTAGGTTTTCCAGAGGAATTCTGAACTAATTTCTTAAAAGTATATATATGTGTGTGTATATATATATATATATATAGGAATATATATATGGGAGGCAGGAATTCCTCCCATTTTCTCAATGTCACTAATTAAGGTGGTTATTAGAGAGCTGGGATTTCACATTATTCTAAATGTCCCAGCATGTGTGATTTGCAAACTCACCCTAGCATCCTAGCACCTTCTTAGTGTACCTCCTCACAAAATTTTCTAATGGAGACTATGATTGATTACCTCTTCACAAGTCTTTCTCTTCATGAGGATGATCAGGTTTTAATGTGAGTTTTATAGATACTACTAGAGAGATTTATACAATTTGAGAAGTGGGAGATAAGATTTTTTTAAAAAAGATACACATTCTCTAGGCAACCAGTTTTGATGTCATTTCCATTGGATCATCTAGCCTTTTAAAAAAAAAATATTTGTTTATTTGAATGCACTGAGTCTTAGGTAGTCTTAGGCACTGGACCACCAGGGAAGTCCAGATTATCTAGCTCTTGATATAAAAGTCCATACACCAAAGAGTGAATCAACAAATACAGAACAAGGACCCCATATACCAAACAGCACAGACATACTTCTTCAGTTATAGAAATTCAAACTCTCTTCTGGTTACAAACCTCCTATTTAGAATCTTTTAAATTTTTTAAACTTACTCATAAAAAGAGTTTTCATTACCTTATGTCAATGTAAAGTTAATTTCTCTAGAAAACAAATCAGCAGACAAATTCAAAATTAAAACATCTGAGAATCTCACATGGATCAGAGTTCCAAAACTGGTGGCTGTAATTAAAACTAGGGGTGTCAGAAAGAAATTTTAAGGCAAGAGAATCTTTAAATTTGAAAGAAATCATGCCTGAATAATGCTAGATATAAGCATTTACATTAGCAAATGAAACAGGCACAAGGATAAAAATGACACAGTTAAGACTAAAACTTAGCCTGTCCTCACATATAATTCAATATTTCCATTCCTTGCTCTAAAGCCTTACCCTAACCTAAAGAATTCATAGGAAACTAAGACCTATGGCAATTAGGTATAACCATCTGTAAATCACCCAGAAAATGATTGAAAGTGTAGTATCAAAAGACTGACAAGAAGGAAACTCTTATGATGAGAATTTACAGCATTCAAGGGAAAAAAAAAGCAGTGAAGCCAGATGTCAAAATATGTATTTAGTGACTCATAAAATTTCATTGCCCCAAAGTGAAAAAAAATGAATACCACAGTTAGGCAACATTTTCAGCAGATGCCCCTAAAATACTTCTAACTTTAAAATAGTTCTTTAAATCTTCTTGAAGTGCTTGCTATTCACTTATATTTCTTTTCATTTATTAACAGTTTTTTACCAGTGTCCTACAGAACTAAAGACTGGATCCAGGAGGAAAATCAAGGTAAACTGAACTTCAGGTTGATCATACTGTGCTTATCCACATGTGATTCACACTAGCTCCAAACATGTCATCAGCGGGGATAAGCTGGGGAATAAAACAAGAAAAGGAAATGGATCCATTTTAATCATATCCTTCTCCTCCATCTTTATAAAAGGCAATGGACAAGATNCTTATCCACATGTGATTCACACTAGCTCCAAACATGTCATCAGCGGGGATAAGCTGGGGAATAAAACAAGAAAAGGAAATGGATCCATTTTAATCATATCCTTCTCCTCCATCTTTATAAAAGGCAATGGACAAGATGTACCTCTTACATTTACTGTTTTAACATTGTTTCAAAAATCCCGACTTAAAGAAACAAACAAACAAACAAAAAAACCCTGGCTTCCCTGATAGCTCAGTTGGTAAAGAATCCACCTACAATGCAGGAGACCCTGGTTCGATTCCTGGGTGGGGAAGATCCACTGGAGAAGGCATAGGCTACCCACTTCAGTAATCCTGGGCTTTCCTTGTGGCTCAGCTGGAAAAGAATCCGCCTGCAATGTGGGAGACCTGGGTTAAATCCCTGGGTTGGGAAGATCCCCTGAGTAGGGAAAAGGCTACCCACTCCAGTATTCTGGGAAATTCCATGGACTGTACAGTAGATGGGGTCGCAAAGAGTCAGACATGACTGAGCGACTTTCACTTTCACTTAGAAAACCCGAAAAACATGGGAGAATCTGAAGAAAACACTAGGCATGAGAAGACTCTCCCCAACCCCTCAACCCCCGGAAGACTTTAGATTCAGGTAAAAGTGGAGACCCAGGAGCCAAATCTGTCCACAAGTGTGTTTTGTTAACCAGGGTGCCTTTCCATGGAGCAACTTTGCAACCCCATGGATTGTCGCCCACCAGGCTCCTCTGTCCATGGACTTCTTCAAGCAAGAATATGGAGTGGGTTGCCATTCCCTTCCCAGGGGGTCTTCCCAACCTAGGGACCGAACCCTGGTCTCCTGCCTTGCAGACAGATTCTTTACCATCTGAGCCACCAGGGAAGCCCTTCCATACAGCATCTTTCCTCAGCTGCCAAAACCCCCACCACTACATATTATATTTCACAGAAGCACTTTACAATCTACTTAAAAAAAAAAACAAAACTGGAGGATAATTGCTTTACAATTCTGTGCCAGCCTCCACGGTACAATAATATGAATCAGTCACAAGTTTACATCCCCTTCCTCCTGAGCACCCCCCCCCACAATTCTCTTATCTATTACTCACTGTATACATTTCAGATTTTGACCCCTTCAAATGAAGATTTATCTTCATGCTTTCACATGAACTTAAAGTCTGTCACCTAAAACAATCATTCACTAGGTAATTCAGTTCAGTTCAGTCGCTCAATCATGTCAGACTCTTTGCGACCCCATGGACTGCAGTACGCTAGGCTTTCCTGTCCATCACCAACTCTCAGAGTTTACTCAAACTCGTGTCCATTGAGTCGGTGATGCCATCCAACCAGCTCATCCTCTGTCGTCCCCTTCTCCTCCCACTTTCAATCATTTCCAGCATCACGGTCTTTTCAAATGAGTCAGTTCTTCACATCAAGTGGCCAAAGTATTGGAGTTTCAGCTTCACCATCGCTCCTTCCAATGAATATTAAGGACTGATTTCCTTTAGGATGGACTGGTTGATCTCCTTGCTGTCCAAGGGACTCTCAAGAGTTTTCTCCAACACCACAGTTAGAATATCTAATATATTTCTGCCTAGATTTTGGCATATCAGAAACATCAGAAGGGCTTCTTACAAATATAGATGCCTGAACCCCATCCCTGATCTACTGAATTAAATATCTAAGAGAGGAGGTGGGGTTGGGATGGTTGGGTGGAAATAGACTAAACATCTACACAGGCGGATCTGATGAGCTGCGGAGGTTACAAACCATTTCTTTATTATATCCAGTAATGAACTCACTGCTTCCCAACAGATTTTTGGATAACAATGTAAGAAAATTCTTTCCTCAGGGAAACCTTAGTGTTCAGACTAGAGTTGAAGAAGTGTTACCCGCCTCTTAGCCTGGGGTAGTGTGACAGTCTATCAGAGAGCCTTGTCAAAACTCGCAGGAGTTTGTTACAGAAACTATTCTCCACTTCTTCCACTTCCAGCCATATGTTTCATTCCCAACCGGCTCCGTTTTGAGAACATATTCCACCTCTGTGTCCATATGAAAGCTGAAGCTACCTATTCAGGTGTTGCAGCTGTCACTAACAATATCCTGGTGATGGGATGAAATAGATTTTGCTTCAGAAACTATGAAAAGAAATCCGGTGTGCAAAAATGACACATTATGAAATGATGAAGTACAACATCTGGCTCCAAAGTGAGTAATACAGGTGCCATTAAGGAGATAAACAGGAAGCCTCTTTATTAAATAGCAAAGTTAAATTTCCAGGCTATTTTGAACTTTCTCTACAGGTGTTGGAGAGATTAATTCTCATGCCTATTTATCAATTCAGTCAAAATAACATTACAATGGATTTCACCAGGTGTTTGGTTGACTTAGGTGAAGAGCTGGTTATTATAACAAAAATTCATTCACATGACTGTCAACAGAAATTTACCAGCTATATGTCAAAAATATGTTATTATAATACCAAGTCAAAACTGTACATCACTTTACATCTTTCAAAGCACATGCTCACAAATAATCTCTTCAAAACTTTAAAGAAATCTTGAAATCCATATGATAGATGAAGAAACAGAGGCTTCTGTCAAAAATTTACTCAGTAAGGATCAGAACCTGCACAAATCCCAGATTTCCCATATTTAAGGATGTGCTCAAGGTCTGGGGACTAGGTTACAAAAGTACGGTAAAACAAAACAATCGCCAACGTTGTTCTAGAAAATACACGATCGAACAGGACAAAATGCAGTAAAGAAAGAAAATGTGAGAAACATCTGTCTCTGACTGCTTAGGGGATGTGCCAGTTTTCAAACTGAAAAAAGATATTATTGATGGTATAAACATCTACAACCAATCCTTAGGCCCCTCAGGAGTCAGTTGTCAAAGGCACAGATGTAGGGCAGGGAACAGAGGATTGAGGCCACCTTACAGGTATGTAGCCCTTTGAACAGTCACACTGAAGAGATGAGACCAGTTTCCCTGCCTGGTAAATACTGGCTAAGGAGTCTTAAGACACAGGAGCATGTGAGGAAATAACATGTGAAGTACAGCTGAAAGGGCTCCACAGGGACTTCCCTGGTGGTCCAGTGGTTAAGAATCTGCCTTGCAATGCAAGGGATGCGAGGTCAATCCCCAGCTGGAGAACTATGATCTCATATGCCATGGAGCAAAGATCCTCTATGACACAGCTTAGTCCTGTGTGTTGCAACTAAGACCCAATGCAGCCAAATAAATAAATACTAAAAAGAAAAAAAAAAAGAGCAGCAGGGCTCTGTAAACCTCAGCCACAATAATGCTGGTGGTCAACCATGATGGGAGACAGAGCTAAAGTCCAAGACAGATACTCAACTCAGTAAATGAAGAACTTTGAAAATATAGTACATTATGTGTTATTTTATTCCACCACGTTTGGTTCAGCATGCAAAGTTAAGTCATGGCAAAGTGAGGAAGAATGTCTCTTAAATATCAAGATCTTAATGCCCTAAATGATTGAGCATCTGGATCATTAGTCTGAGACAAGGAGACACTGACAGTGAAAACAGGGCACCCACTTTATTAAAATATATGGGGATGAAATTAGGTATAGAATGATTCCCTCTTCCTACATAATTCCTTGCTATTTAGGACATTTTACTAGAACTCAGCTATGAAATTGTTAGCAGACTGCAATTTCTTATAGGTATGAACCACATAGTTTCATTTTATTTCACCCTCCAAATTTTNAGGTATAGAATGATTCCCTCTTCCTACATAATTCCTTGCTATTTAGGACATTTTACTAGAACTCAGCTATGAAATTGTTAGCAGACTGCAATTTCTTATAGGTATGAACCACATAGTTTCATTTTATTTCACCCTCCAAATTTTATTAATTTTTACATTGATTTTAGGATCAAGAAACTTATTCAAAACGTTATGTATCCCTATTCTAATATTTCTTAAATACATATTGCTCAGTTACTCAGTCCTGACTCTTTGCAACCCCATGGACTATAGCTTGCCAGGATCCTCTGTCCATGGAATTTTCCAAGCAAGAATACTGGCTTCTGCTATATCGCTTCAGTTGTGTCCAACTCTTAGCGACCCCATGGACTACAGCCTACCAGACTCCTCCGTCCACGGGATTTTCCAGGCAAGAGTACTGGAGTGGGGTGCCATTGCCTTCTCCAGGGGATCTTTCCAACCCACGTTCAGTTCAGTTCAGTCGCTCAGTCGTGTCCAACTCTTTGCGGCCCCATGAATTGCAGCACGCCAGGCCTCCCTGTCCATCACCAACTCCCAGAGTTCACTCAAACTCACGTCCATCGAGTCCGTGATGCCATCCAGCCATCTCATCCTCTGTTGTCCCCTTCTCCTCCTGCCCCCAATCCCTCCCAGCATCAGAGTCTTTCCCAGTGAGTCAACTTTTTGCATGAGGTGGCCAAAGTACTGGAGTTTCAGCTTTAGCATCATTCCTTCCAAAGAAATCCCAGGGCTGATCTCCTTCAGAATGGACTGGTTGGATCTCCTTGCAGTCCAAGGGACTCTCAAGAGTCTTCTCCAACACCACAGTTCCCACATCACTAGGGAAAAGAGTCCTGCTCAGCCTTCTTCACAGTCCAACTCTCACATCCGTACATGACCACAGGAAAAACCATAGCCTTGACTAGACAGACCTTAGTCGGCAAAGTAATATCTCTGCTTTTGAATATGCTACCTAGGGTGGTCATAACTTTTCTTCCAAGGAGTAAGCGTCTTTTAATTTCATGGCTGCAATCACCATCTGTAGTGATTTTGGAGCCTCAAAAAATAGAATCTGACACTGTTTCCACTGTTTCCCCATCTATTTCCCATGAAGTGATGGGACCAGATGCCGTGATCTTCATTTTCTGAATGCTGAGCTTTAAGCCAACTTTTTCCCTCTCCATTTTCATTTTCATCAAGAGGCTTTTTAGTTCCTCTTCACTTTCTGCCATAAGGGTGGTGTCATTTGTATATCTGAGGTTATTGATATTTCTCCCAGCCATCTTGATTCCAGCTTGTGTTT
>SJYW01005657.1:113452-126272 GCA_006410735.1 Raphicerus campestris
TCCACACAGCCAAAGGCTTTGGCATAGTCAATAAAGCAGAAATAGATGTTTTTCTGGAACTTTCTTGCTTTTTCCATGATCCAGAGGATGTTGGCAATTTGATCTCTGGTTCCTCTGCCTTTTCAATCCATGGGTTGAACCCAAATCTCCTGCATCTCTTGCATTGGCATGCAGATTCTTTACCAGTGTGCCACCTGGGAAGCCTATATATATATATGTGTGTGTGTGTGTGTGTGTGTGTATGTACATATGGGCTTACACACACACACACACACACACACACACACACACATATATATATACACACACACATATACATATAAAATAGATACATTTCTCCAGAACCAGCTACATGCCTCTCAGAAAAAGTCTCACAGTCACATGGACCCTGAGCAGTAGAGTAATAACTACAGGAGGTACTTGACAGGCAGGCTTAGGAGAGCACTTTCTCCCCCAGGGCCAGCACATAGCTGGGCGATCACAGAAGATTGTTCAGGGTGTGGGCTGTCATGCTCATGGTCAGTTCACTAAGATTATGGGGGAGGAAGCTATAACAGAGCCACTGCTAATCCAGGATTTCAGCCAGACCTCCCAACATTTTCTCTCACTAGAACTAAGGGGAGGGGCAAGTCAGCAAAAAAAACGTGTTACAAGGCCAAGGGCACTTCAGAGCTCCTTCAGCAAGAATCCAGAGGGCAGACCAAAGCAAACATCGCTCTCCCGTTGCCAAAAGGTTAATAGCATCTTCTCTCACCCATCTTGAGAAGAAGAAAGAAGGGAAGACTCTTGAGAAGAGAAAGGGAAAGACAATTCCAGGTTTTATAGTACCTGAAGCTTTTACAATATGAAGACTCATGTTCAGGAAAAAGAATGCAAAATAGAAATAGAAAACTGCTAGGGTGACTCCCAGGGACTTAGGAGAGTCCCAGGAAAGTGAATCCTGGAAGCATAGGCCTCTCTTAAATTCACCCCTGGGAAGGGACCCTGAAAAACTGAGTAATTACAGAAAAGAGACTGTTTTGAACCTGCAGAGAGGAAGGTATGTGTTATTGGCATAGACAATGAGCTCTGCCATCAGTGGGAATGAGGTCTCTAGAGAACCGTGAAATTAGTTGTAGGAAATAAAGTGAAAATATGAGTCTTGGTGTGTAAATTTCTACCACCTGCTACATTTTCTATGTTCAGAAATGTAAAAGTTTGTAAATTACTTAAAACGAAATAAGCTACTGAAAGTCAGATTTGAGTTTTATAGCTGTCTAAGTTGAACCCAACACACGCCCATAACAATAGGGGATATAAACCACTTGAAAACAATAAATGTAAGGATGATTAAGATCACCAGATATATAATTCCCACGAATATTTTTCACTTTTCTCAAAATTGCACTAAAAGCTACTCTAAGACAGTAGGTTCTCAAAGGACAAACAAGGTTCACCCTTTTCCAACTACAAAGCTGTATAAGATTGGATTTTTAAAAATATACTCTTCAACCAAAACAGCATTTCACAACAGATTGAATGCAAGAGCAGACATGTGAATCCAGCTGTCTTCTATTAAGCCAAAAAAAAAAAAAGGGGGAGATTTTAAAAAATGCAGAACAATGTGAGCCACTATTCTATCTTTTAAGAAATAATATTTATATGTGAATGTACAATAAATATATGTTACTTATGTTAGAAATAATACATCCATCATATATTAGTTTTAAATAAATGCTTAAATTTCTCTAACTCTTAATGTGTTAAATATTAATATAACCCACATAAACCAAAGGTCTTTGGGGTCCTCAACAGTTGTTAAGGGTGTAAAGGGATCCAGAGAACCACTGGCCTATGAGAACCAAGGCATGTGTTGTATAGCAAGCTTTACAGCAAAGGAATCAACAATAAAATATTGTTCTACTTTTACAGCATTAAGGATCAAGTAGAGAGAAAGAACACATAAATAGCACAGATATCATATTAACAGTGACTTTGGGCCTCAACTTCATTGTCACTCTCTTAGAAAATCTTCCATGACCACTCCCATCCAAAAGGGCCTCCCTCTCCCTCCTCCTCTCCTTCTCCTTCTCTTTTACTCACTGTACATCTCCTTACCCTATTTCCTTCAGGGCACTTTTAAAAATCTCTATTTTATGTCTTTCTTTTGTTTCCTATGTCTGTTTTCTGTAGTCCCCACTCTTTTCTTGCTATTATCTACATGCGTGCATGTTCAATCGCATCTGACTCTGTGACCCAGTGGACTGTAGCCACCAAGCTCCTCTGTCCCCTGAAATTCTCCAGGCAAGAATGCTGGGGCCGGTTGCCATTTCCTTCTTCAAGGGATCTTCCCAATCCAGGGATTGAATTGTATATCCTGCTTGGCAGGCATGTTCTTCACCACTGAGCCACCTGTGGTGGCTACCTCTCCCCTCTAATTATTATCTACCTCTCCCCTCAAATATCAGTTCCATGCAGACAGGGACCTGGATTATCTCATTCTATGCTCTGGCCTCACCACCTTCATAAAGACCTGACACATAGCAGGGGCTTCATTAATATTTGTCAACTGAATGAATGAACTAACTGAATCTGTTAAATACTTGTTTCCGGAGCTATAAAATAAGAAAAACTGAGAAATCCAGATGACATTTTTAAAAAATGTGTTACTTGTCCTTCTCTGAAGTACTAAATGTTTCTTAAATATTAAAGGAGCTACTGGTCTCCCTATAGTTTCTCTTGTGGAGCACTGTGGTCGTGCCCATAACCAAGGAGATATGGACCTCTGGTTGAAATATTTTCCATCACTGGAAGTTGACACCCAACTGCATATCCTGGAGAAACCTGCTGGATTGCATCTAAGACTGACAGAACTTTGTTACATATTTATCTCTGACCAGATTTACTGTTGCTTTTTGTATAAATTTGTTCTACTAGCACTAGCTCAGATTTGACCAGCGTATCAAAATCTCTATTTTATGTCTTTCTTTTTCTATGTCTGTTTTCTGTAGTCCCCATTCTTTTCTTGCTATTATCTACATGCGTGCATGTTCAATCGCATCTGACCCTGCACACCACATACACAGAAAGAACGGAACTCAGGCCATGATAACCACATATTACCATCTAAACAAGAAATTTGTTCTAGAGAAAGGCTGTTAAGTGATAATCCTTAAAGTGTTTTCACCTAGGCAAAGGAAGCTCATTGTGCATTTAGAAAGAATGTATATTATTATGTATGCAACCAGCGTTCCCTTAAGCAGAGAACCTGATCTCTGCTTACAATTGGCTTATGAACAATGTTGTTTGGGTCATTACATTGCGTCTGGGCCTGCACAGATCTAAACAGTGTAGCTGCTGCAAAGGCGTATCATAGTCATGGCATATGGCCCACATCCTCTATCTGCCCCAGCCAACAGCATGTGGCCACGCTTAGTCGCTCAATCATATCCGACTCTTTGTGACCCCATGGACTGTAGCCCACCAGGCTCCTCTGCCCATGGAGATTCTCCAGGCAAGAATACTGGAGAGGGTTGCCATGTCCTCCTCCAGGGGATCTTCCCAACCCAGGATAGAACCCAGATCTCCCTCATTGCAAGTGGACTCTCTACCAGCTGAATCCCAGCCAAGAGCATGGCCTTGCTTAAATCACTAATCCTTGCACCACAGGGCTTCTACTTGTAAGACGTGGATCATAATTCCTGTCCCATGCGCTCCTGTAAGAATGTTGTTAAAAAATGAGATTACTAATAGCAAAGCTCTTTGTTTGAAAGGTGCTATTTAAATCACAAGTACTATTATTAGAGCTCTCTGCAATTTTTCAGCTAATGGATGATGCAACAGATGGGACCTAGAAGATGTTTGATACTATTGATATTTCCCTTGGAGTTTTTTCTTCTTCCCACCTCTCTTATTTATTATTTATTAAAATTCTAGCTCTCATCTACATAACAAAAAGAAAACAGAAGGCTTCTGTGTTCGGGCTAAAATTTGCAAAGATCACCTTATCCAGGCAGTTTTAAAATGTATTATTCCAGTACATTTTTTTCCCTTGGTGACACCGTGTAGCATGTGGGATCTTAATTCCCAGGCCAGGGATCAAACCCATGACCCCTGCAGGGGAAGTGCAGAGTCTTAACCACTGGACCACAAGGGAAGTCCCCACCTCATTTTAAAATGCATTGAGGTCTTACCAGCAGAAACAACAGACACAACTGGATTAAGATGTTACAGATGTGCTAGGATTTCTTTCTTTTCTTTTAAAATCTCTTTTTAGGTGTTTGGGGCTTATTAAATAAAAATTAAAAAAAGATTTTGAACCCTACCTATACTAAAAATGCTTATCTGGAAGGTATAATGTAAACACTTTAATAGAGGAGCATTAACTACTGGCCAGAGATACACTGAGCATTTACAGTTCAATGAAGGAGGGGATCAGGAAAACCTGGTGATGAAGGCCCTGCCCACTAGGAAGCAGAAGGAGAGGGCTGGAGGCGTGATCTAGCAGGTGGAGGTGTGAAAGCAGAGACACAGGGGGTTTGTAAACGGCAGCTTGATTTATAGACCCAAGCCCCCAGCAGTCTCCATCGCCTGCTTATTCTCTGCTTAAAATCACCTATGACCAAGCCAATTCCATCCTGATTGTGACTGAATCTTCCTTTGTTATTTCAACAGGTGACTGACATGATGCACTTTAAGCTGTAAAACACAACTAAGGCGAGAGCGAGAGATGCCTACTAAGGCCCTTTGTGTGCATACGCTTGCTCAGCTGCTTCAGTCATGTCCAGCTCTTTTCAAACCCATGGCCTGTATCCTGCCAGGCTCCTCTGTCCATGGGATTTCCCAAGAATGGGTTGCCATTTCCTTCCCCAGGGGACTTTCCTGACCCAGGGATGGAGCTTGTATCTCCTGCTTGGCAGGCAGATTCTTTACCACTGAGCCACCTGGGAAGCCCCAAGAAAGACACATTATTTAGTCCCAGTTTGATTTAACTCAGGAACCTGAAGGATGCTGTTAAAGCTGCTGAAGCAAGTCTCCAATGAGCAGGCTGCTGCTGGGCAGAACAGGAGAGAAAGGAACAGGTTGTGCCTGTTTATTGCTGCTTGGTGTTGATCCCAAATAAATGGATGTTAATTGAGAGGCAGTGTGGCTTCATAGTTTATGACACCCTGAGTGTATGCTAGGAAGTCTCAGGAGGGCCACTTTAAATTAAACCTAATGTTAAACTCTGCTTAATTAGCACTGCTGTAGTGGATTTCACTTTTTCCTGTTAGGAGAAGAATGTGGTATGTTACAGTTTTCCTGCTGCAAAACACTAAACTATCAGATAGAGGTGAAGAAGTGATTTGGGAACTGAATGACTTGCTGGCGAAGAACCAGACAGGATGGCATTTTGCTAATTAAGATGAGTGGTGTGCTAACCAGATGGGAAGAATACAGAGTAGAACAATGGAGAGAAATCCTCAGAATGACACCATTATTTTGGAAACTGTTATGAATCAGATGGGTGCTGGGGGCCTATAAGCAATCCCAATAAAAATGAGCCAGTCATTCTTGAACATCCTGAGAGTAAAAGTGTTAAGGCTATTGAGAACCGAAACTTCTGACTTCCTTATAATTCATCTGTACTTGATGGGGGTATGACAGTAATAGCAGAGGTGGAAAGAGCCCCTGCTTTTGCCAAATATCACTGCCGGTCAGCACACTGCTCTGCCTTTGATCTCACTTAATCTTATCCCTGACATTTGCTTTTGCTTTTTTCCCATTTACACATAACCTGTGCAGGCTTTACGCATTAGTTTAAGTTCCTTCGTCGCATGCCAGAGCCAGAGGAGCCCCTTAGGCTGCCAGTCATCCAATCTATTGGTGACTTCATTTGCAGCAGACATGGAAGCACAAATTGGTTGTCTCTGGATTGACCACCAGATACTTGGCTCTGGGCAATACATAAAGTCCAACCGGGGCCAGAGGTGCCTTCACAGATGGATACAGCAACTAGCTGACCCAAAAGAGAGAAATTCAAGCTTGTAGCTTTACCTAAAAGCTACTAAGTGAACCGTCTCAGGAGGAAAACTCTGACGTTGACCACTGCACAGCTGCCTTCCTCTGCCAATGACAACTACTGTCATCCCATAATAAAGAGATGATTATTCAGCTCTCTGATGCAAGTCAAAACACTCACATCTCCTGCTCACAAGGAGCCAGCATAAAATGGGTACTGAGCTCAGAGAACAGGTGTGTTTGCGCTTGGAGGAAGCAGCTAGGGATATGAAAATGACTTAGCAGCTGGTGAAAAAGAAGACTGAAGCTGTGCCAAGCAAAGGGTGTTTTTTCCCTAATTATGCAAAAGCCTTAATTTCATTGATCACGTTGTTCTCTTCTTTCTCCATCTAAATAATATAAAATCTATGTAACCACTCTTTGGGGAAGTCAAAAACATTGCCAGGAACATTTATTAAGGGAATGAGGGTCGAAAAACACTCTTTAGTGGATAACCTTGCTATTTTCTCAGGGTTTGTGAACCATGCTAAGCTTAATTAGAAAAAAAATGAAAGATGTAATAAAATGAGATGTAGTCATTAGGGCTGGAAAAAAAAAAAATCAGCCTAGAAAGAGTAACCTCTGAAAACAAGATCCAGGAAACCTGAAAGGCTCTTTTTTTATTTGCACTGCTATTTAATTGTTGGCATGCATTCCTTTACTCATTTGACAAACATGTATTTTGTGCCAGGCACTGAGACACACTTTTAGAATATAAGGATGAAAAGTTTGTTTTCTGCCTCCCACAACAGCACATAATCTAGGGGTGAAAAATTGTTTCACCCTAATTCAGTTGAAGTGGTAGTGCGGGCAGCTGCTTAGACAGAACTTCATTCTAACTGAGAAGGTTAGCCTGACCTTTTATCTCAAGTGCAAGTTCCAGTTTCTAAAGGTGCAGTTCGGTGGAGTCCTTGTGATGAATTGTAAGAAACTTAACAAATGATTTAAACTGAGATCAAGGACCTTGCTCACTCACATATGACGATGCAACCCATAAGGCTTGCTCTGTGATCCTGTAAGTAATCCTATGTGAGCGTATAACCCACATATGCTCACCTTCTCCAAACCAAATAAAGTTAAAGACCCAAATCAATAAAGTAAGAAATCTCCCCAACATTCACATTGAAAAGAACAACTGCTTGAAAAATATGTTCATAACATCACTGCCCTTTGCCTCATTTCTTTCCCACTCAAGGAAGCAACGTGTGCCAAGAGACCAAGGAGCGGAAGCTACCTTCTGACTCTACAGCTTGTGGTTGTGAACCGACACGACACATCTCTCCACACTGTCAGAAACGGCGTCAGCCGCCCTCAGAGCTGGAAACAGCAGTCACAGGCTGAGGTTCCATGTCGCTCTGTTTGACTTAGAGAGTGTCAATCACTGTGTGGTCTCAGATACATTGACTTGTTCACTGTTTGGTAACATTGCAATGACAATGTGTTTTAAATATATGCTGGAAGGACAATTTAAACACTTGACAGCAGTGAGAGTCAAGACAGACCATATTTTCCTTGCTGAATCTAGTATGCAAGAGAATCTGCACAAACCGCCAGTGTTTTATTGTCATTTACATAGTCTTCAAGTGTAGAAGGGTTGGTTAAGCAGGCAATTCGCTGATTGGTTTTTACCTTGAGAGCCTGATAGAGGAATGAAAGGTTACTTACTAGGTGAAGAGAACAAAGAGGACTAAAACCACTGGCGCCAACCCACAGGTTTCCTATCCATTTTGCTCATTCTCTGTGCTGCCTCTTTCCTTAAAGCCTGCTCCCACCCCCAGGCTACTATTCAGGAACTGTATGCTTAACACGGTCCATGCAACACTTTCAAACCGGTCATCCACTTTTTATTAAAGGAAAGGGTCCAAGGAGAATGCAAAGAAAGAAAAAAAATATAAAACACAGTATGGCAGGATAATTTACTGAAGTATGCTTTATTCTCAGATTACACTTCCATCTTAAGCCCATTTCCAGAAAAAGAGCCACACCATTTAGATTTCTTTGTTGCAGGAGCTCAGTGTTTCCTTTTTGACTTTGTTTGTCAACCCTTAAGAGCTCCTTGAAGGTATCATGGTAATATGTCATAAGGATGATGAGAAAGAAGTTGATCTGAGAGAGAGAGGGTTCCTTCCTCTCTCATCTGGGAAGAGAGGAGCTTACAACCTGTACTGCTTACCCTACATGGAGATTCAGCAGAGACGATGTCCAGGGTCAGGTGTCATGGCAACAGCAGGATTGGCTGCTTCAAGGAGACACTCACAGGCTTAGACAAAGTGCATATCAGTGGTGACTGTGCGGTCTCTGTGAAATAAAATAATACAACATTTCTTAGTCACACATATGTATGATTCTAAATTGGACAGTTTCAAATACAAACAAAATAGATTAAGCACATTTGTTAGCAGTACATTCTACTTAGGTGTCTTTTTCTCCCAGGGGTTGTGTGGCTGCTGTTATTTCTTCTTTGGTTATACTTTGTAGGGCAGTGCCGACTTCTCCAAGGACCATGATTCTGTAATCAGAAGACCCAGACTCTATTATCTGGGCTTTGATTCTGTTCTATGGTCTTTAGTTAATTGAACACCATTTTGTGGTTGTCAAGAATTGTGAAGGCTGTGAGATTTTACTTAGTGATTAGATAATAGTGGTTAGCCTGCCATAGTTTCATGAATGTTGGCTGATGACATAAGACTCTTGGGTCAAAGATGAAGGACTTATTACTCACAGCACAGCAAGCAGCATGCATAGCATAGGTCAGTTCTTCCTTGTTTTCAAATCCCAAGGAGGCAATGCAGGTGAGCCCAGATGGATGCCCCATGTGTGTAGGTTGCATTTCAGAAAAAGATCTTGGAACTTAGGGAACTTAGATCCTTTATACTGGACAGCAAACATGTCTGTCCTTTGTTCTGGTAGGAAACAATCTGTCTTCAAAGGCTGTTTGCTATACAAACCTTCTTGAAAAGACATTTTGGAGCAAAGGTCAGTCTGTGTCTCTGCTCCTGAGACAGGCCGAAATGTGATGGACACACAGAAAACAGGGCTGAGTCTGATGTAGCATTTATAAAGGCTAAAAACTAACATGACCTCAACTCTCAAATAATCCAGTAAAAGAAACCAATTAGCTGGTTTGTGAAACAGAAAACTTCATTTCCCAGAGCTTCTCTTCTTGTGATTATGAAATAGGAATGATATCTACTCCCTTACTGCTTATTTTGAGAAATAAAAGAAAAAGAACAATCTGACAAATGCTCTGAGTTTCATGATGGACACTCTGAAATAGAAGAGCATCATATGAAAACAGTCTGGGTTCTAAGCACACTCTTATTCTCTGATGCCCTTGAAGGAAGTATGATAAGCATACAGATATTTCATTCTAATAATGTGAAAGTATTAATTTTTTAATGCTGAATGTTAATTTAAGCCATTAATTTCATTAAACTATAAAGCTGACTTGTTTAGTTGCTCAGTCTGATTCTTTGCAACCCCATGGACTATAGCTTGCCGGATTCCACTGTCGATGGGACTTCCCAGGCAAGAATACTGGAGTGGGTTACCATTTCCTCCTCCAGGGGGATTCTCCTGACCCAGAGATTAAACCTGCCTCTTTTGCATCTCTTGCAGTGGTAGGCAGATTCTTTACCACTAAGCCACCTGGGAAACCATAAAGCTAACTGCTTGTGTGCCTGCTAAGTTGTTTCACTTGTGTTCTACTGTTTGCAAACCGAGGGACCATAGCCCACCAGGTTCTTCTGTCCATGGGATTCTCCAGGCATAAATACTAGAGTGGGTTGCCACGCCCTCCTCCAGGGGATCTTCCCAACCTGAGTCTCTTAGGTCTCCNGAATCTGCTAAGTTGTTTCACTTGTGTTCTACTGTTTGCAAACCGAGGGACCATAGCCCACCAGGTTCTTCTGTCCATGGGATTCTCCAGGCATAAATACTAGAGTGGGTTGCCACGCCCTCCTCCAGGGGATCTTCCCAACCTGAGTCTCTTAGGTCTCCTGCATTGGCAGGTGGGTTCTTTACCACTAGCACCACCTGGGAAAACCATAAAGCTGACTAGATGTGCTTAAATGTTCTGTTTTTATTGAAATCACTGTCTAGATTTCTTAAGAAAGCCAACAGATTTGTTGTCTGTAACATTGCTGCATAGCTCAGGAACCCTGGGTTCTCCTTACAACATCTTCCCCACACCCCTAAGTCTTTTCCTGAAGACAATGATTCTTTATTACATATACTCTATATCCCCTAAACAAGGAAGTCTAGAGTCACAATCTAGATCTAGTTAATCGATACATCTAAGGATAGAGCCTGAAATGTACTGATTAAAAGGTCCCAGGTAATTCTGGAAGTCACTAAAGTTTGAGAAACAAACCTTTAAAATAACCACCAACAGAACTTCAGTAATTGTATTCATTTTCTAAATTATGGACTACAAGACAGATGCATAGGCCAAGAAAGAGAAAATAATTGTTTTTTAATTAAATAGAATGACTTCTACAGACCAAGTATATCTTAATTATATACATGTAAATAGCCTGATTAACAACAGTAGGAAAAGAGTTACATAAAGTGTTATATGTCCATTCAATGGAATATTTTGCAGTTGTTGTAAATGACCATTATGAAAACTAATTAAGCAATATAAAAATATCTATGAGAGATATACAAAAATGTAGAGTACAAAATTGCATGCACGTAATTTCTACAACTAAATATATATATGAGTTTAGGAAAAACTAAGAAAGAAAAGGTCAGAGTTACAAGATTATGGATGAATATGCCACTTTGTATTTTTTCAAAAGTATATTTATGTATTTTTTCTACAATTTAAGCTAAAGAAATAGATTGTGATAGAGTTTGGGAATTCAAATTGCAGCCTCTGATAATTCTATCAAGTAAAATAACAGTGCTATTTTATAAGTATTATGAAATGAGAATAAGTGAAAGTGACTAGTTCTGTATATTTTGATTGCTGATGGGCCCTAGATTTCACATTAATGTATTAATAAGGTCTTTTCATTTCCATCATCTTCCCCCTAACATCCAAACACTTATCCTTAAGACTTTTAACTCACTTCTCAAACTAGAAACCAAATACTCTCCCTTTTCTCCCCCATCCCCCAGTGGCTTCAGGTTCCTGCATCTGTCCACTGTCTCTCAAGGGATAGCACCATGATCTAACCTCCAAAAATACCTACATTTCCCCTATCTGGAAACCCACAATAGAATTCACAATAAATTTTGCTCTGCAATGCAAAAATCACCTGATTGACCTACGAAAATAAGACATACTTGGGGGGTTTTTTAGAGATTTTTGGTTCTTCTTAGAGTTTCAGTTTAGGAGGAAAGAATTTTTTCTCTCTACTTACAAGTTGAAAATACAANCTTCAGGTTCCTGCATCTGTCCACTGTCTCTCAAGGGATAGCACCATGATCTAACCTCCAAAAATACCTACATTTCCCCTCTCTGGAAACCCACAATAGAATTCACAATAAATTTTGCTCTGCAGTGCAAAAATCACCTGACTGACCTACGAAAATAAGACATACTTGGGGTTTTTTTTTTAGAGATTTTTGGTTCTTCTTAGAGTTTCAGTTTAGGAGGAAAGAATTTTTTCCCTCTACTTACAAGTTGAAAATACGATATTGAGACTCAAGATGAAATACCTGTCTTCAACCACCCCCTTTTCTCATAAGCAGTAAACTAATGTAAATAAAATAAAATCTTGTGTCAGGGATGCCATGAAATGTTGTTCAGGAGGTGCAGCATACAAGAGCTTAGGCAAGAGATTAAGTGGTGGCCAACATGGAGTCGGAACCCTGCTCACTAGATCTGTTCCTTTGTTTAATGGACTGTACATTCTCCTCAGGGGTTCCCTAGTAGTTCAGATAGTAAAGAATCTACCTGCAATACAGGAGACCTGGATTCGATCTCTGACTCAGGAAGATCTCCTGGAGAAGGGATGGGTTACCCACTCCAGTATTCTCTCATGGAGAATTCCATGGACAGAGGAGCCTGGCAGCTACTGTCCATGGGGTCGTAAAGAATCGGACATGACTCAGTGATTAACACTTTCATTTTCACACTCTCCACTGGGAGATGAAATCCTCCTTATGTTTGTTTATTTTTAAAGCTCCTTGATTGCATGGTTTTCACCCCAGCCTACCCAGGAAAGACTTCAATATAGCAGACAACCTATGAATACAGAACTGTTCCCTTTCTTAGCACTTTTTCCCCACCTGTCCTTTTAACCATGCTGGAAAAGAAAGAAACTAGATCAGACCCTCCCAAGACTACTCCTGGTGCTCAGTTTCTTCAGGGAATACAGACTCCTGAACAGAATATGACTCATGTTTACCTGAGTTAACTCTAGCATCTGTCCCACTCAAGCACAATTCCAGGGAAGCTCAATAGTAACGATATTAGTGCCCCTAAAAATGCCATAACTCCTTCAGGATATTGAAAACAAAAGGTAAGCTGGCTCTTTGTATCTACAATAAGTCTTCCCTATCAAATGATACAAACTTCCAGTTATAAAATAGGCAAATACTCAGGATGTAATGTATAATATGATAAATGTAATTAACACTGCAGTATACGTGAAAGTTTATCCTGAGTTCTCATATAAGAAAAAAAATTTTACTATTTCTTAAATTTTGCAACTATGTAAGATGTAGATGTTTATTAAATTTATTATGGTAATCATTTCATGATGTATGTAAATTAAATCATTTTTCTGTATACCTTAAACTTTTATAGTGCTGCTGCTGCTGCTAAGTTGCTTCAGTCGTGTCCAACTCC
>SJYW01005657.1:127517-141349 GCA_006410735.1 Raphicerus campestris
TAAAGAATCTACCTGCAATACAGGAGACCTGGATTCGATCTCTGACTCAGGAAGATCTCCTGGAGAAGGGATGGGTTACCCACTCCAGTATTCTCTCATGGAGAATTCCATGGACAGAGGAGCCTGGCAGCTACTGTCCATGGGGTCGTAAAGAATCGGACATGACTCAGTGATTAACACTTTCATTTTCACACTCTCCACTGGGAGATGAAATCCTCCTTATGTTTGTTTACTTTTAAAGCTCCTTGATTGCATGGTTTTCACCCCAGCTTACCCAGGAAAGACTTCAATATAGCAGACAACCTATGAATACAGAACTGTTCCCTTTCTTAGCTCTTTTCCCCCACCTGTCCTTTTAACCATACTGGAAAAGAAAGAAACTAGATCAGACCCTCCCAAGACTACTCCTGGTGCTCAGTTTCTTCAGAGAATACAGACTCCTGAACAGAATATGACTCATGTTTACCTGAGTTAACTCTAGCATCTGTCCCACTCAAGCACAATTCCAGGGAAGCTCAATAGTAACGATACTAGTGCCCCTAAAAATGCCGTAACTCCTTCAGGATATTGAAAACAAAAGGTAAGCTGGCTCTTTGTATCTACAATAAGTCTTCCCTATCAAATGATACAAACTTCCAGTTATAAAATAGGCAAATACTCAGGATGTAATGTATAATATGATAAATGTAATTAACACTGCAGTATACGTGAAAGTTTATCCTGAGTTCTCATATAAGAAAAAAAATTTTACTATTTCTTAAATTTTGCAACTATGTAAGATGTAGATGTTTATTAAATTTATTATGGTAATCATTTCATGATGTATGTAAATTAAATCATTTTTCTGTATACCTTAAACTTTTATAGTGCTGCTGCTGCTGCTAAGTTGCTTCAGTCGTGTCCAACTCCATGCGATCCCATAGATGGCAGCCCACCAGGCACCCCCATACCCGGGATTCTCCAGGCAAGAACATTGGAGTGGGTTGCCATTTCCTTCTCCAACGCAGGAAAGTAAAAAGTGAAAGTGAAGTCGCTTAGTCGTAGCAACCCCATGGACTGCAGCCTACCAGGCTCCTCCACCCACGGGATTTTCCAGGCAAGAGTACTGGAGTGGGGTGCCATTATACTACTGCATGTCAATTATATCTCA
The DNA here is from genome assembly GCA_006410735.1 of Raphicerus campestris. Taxonomy (NCBI): domain Eukaryota; kingdom Metazoa; phylum Chordata; class Mammalia; order Artiodactyla; family Bovidae; genus Raphicerus; species Raphicerus campestris. Next base: position 128,668 of record SJYW01005657.1, read on the forward strand.
ATAAAACTTGAAAAATAATTTAAGTAAAAAATGTCCTTTCTCCTTATGAGCTCTAACTTCAGAAATAATGTGTGCATATAAGTGCTTAACACAAAATCCAGAACCATTGTGTACCTAATGAATAACAAATATTCTCATCATTGTTGTCTCTCTCTTCTAAACTTTGAGTAAAGAGAAAACCAGTCAAACACTCAGTTGTAGGTGGGAAGAACACAAAGTAAGTTTCAGACTAGTTCCAAAATTGTATTTTCCACTTAGCTAACCCTTACCTATATTAATGAATGTTCATATCATGCTTAGTATTGAAACCATAACTTGTGGCAGTCATGTGCCCAAACAGCTGCCCCAAACCACCACAAGACTGCTTCTACCACCAAACCCATCTTATTGTTATCAATTCTTTAACCACTGACTTTTTTTATAGAACTACTTATTTTTAGCTTTTTCTCTAATTCAACTCTAACAAAAACTACAGCTTTAATTTTAGTTATTTAATAGTGTCCATTTTGTGGTTACTATTCCTATGAGCTCTTCTTAGTGATTCAAGCAGTCTATTTTTTCATTTATATTTTAAAATTATGAATAGGGTAACATTACAGGAGGCTTAGAAAATACAGAACAAAATTACATATAGTTCCACTATATATTAAAATTAATTTTTAAGTAGATAAAGACTTTTAGTTGGAGTTTCAATATCAAACTCAAAAATTAATAGAATAAATATTATTCTATCTAAAAAATAGAATAAATAAATATACAGAGAAATAGAAGGATATAGTAGACCTGAAAATCACTGTGAACCAGTTCAACATAATTAAGATTTATACAATTTTCACACAACAGTAGGATACAAATTCTATTCAAGTTCCCATAGACTATAAAACTAGGAGACACTGGAACATATCCAAAGACATAAAACAAGGTGCAAAATTTCATGGTCTAAAGGTATTAAAATCTTACAGGGTCTGTTCTCTTATCATTGTGGAACTGTGTGAGAAATCAATATCAAAAGATATTTGAAAATAACCCACATATTTTCAAGTGCAATGTGACATTTTCAAGCAGTCTTGAATACATCAAATTATACAGAAGAAGCAGTCCCAGAATTAACCTTTGACAATAGTTTTATTCAGTTCCATCAATAATTCAGAAATATGAAGTCTTAGAAACCCATAATGTTAACTACTGAGTGTTAAGACTGAATAAATCTCTGAATTAGACTGTTTGAAGTTATGAGTCTATCCCAGTTCTACCTGTATCTAATTCAAATCAAGGCTCAGACACCATGCAGCTCATTGAATTCTCTTTGGTGTCTCCAGGCTTGGTCCAATCTGACCCTTCACCTAAAATGGCAAAGACTGTNTTTACTATTTCTTAAATTTTGCAACTATGTAAGATGTAGATGTTTATTAAATTTATTATGGTAATCATTTCATGATGTATGTAAATTAAATCATTTTTCTGTATACCTTAAACTTTTATAGTGCTGCTGCTGCTGCTAAGTTGCTTCAGTCGTGTCCAACTCCGTTCGATCCCATAGATGGCAGCCCACCAGGCACCCCCATACCCGGGATTCTCCAGGCAAGAACACTGGAGTGGGTTGCAATTTCCTTCTCCAACGCAGGAAAGTGAAAAGTGAAAGTGAAGTCGCTTAGTCGTAGCAACCCCATGGACTGCAGCCTACCAGGCTCCTCCGCCCACGGGATTTTCCAGGCAAGAGTACTGGAGTGGGGTGCCATTATACTACTGTATGTCAATTATATATCAATAAAACTTGAAAAATAATTTAAGTAAAAAATGTCCTTTCTCCTTATGAGCTCTAACTTCAGAAATAATGTGTGCATATAAGTGCTTAACACAAAATCCAGAACCATTGTGTACCTAATGAATAACAAATATTCTCATCATTGTTGTCTCTCTCTTCTAAACTTTGAGTAAAGAGAAAACCAGTCAAACACTCAGTTGTAGGTGGGAAGAACACAAAGTAAGTTTCAGACTAGTTCCAAAACTGTTTTTTCCACTTAGCTAACCCTTACCTATATTAATGAATGTTCATATCATGCTTAGTATTGAAACCATAACTTGTGACAGTCATGTGCCCAAACAGCTGCCCCAAACCACCACAAGACTGCTTCTACCACCAAACCCATCTTATTGTTATCAATTCTTTAACCACTGACTTTTTTATAGAACTACTTATTTTTAGCTTTTTCTCTAATTCAACTCTAACAAAAACTACAGCTTTAATTTTAGTTATTTAATAGTGTCCATTTTGTGGTTACTATTCCTATGAGCTCTTCTTAGTGATTCAAGCAGTCTATTTTTTCATTTATATTTTAAAATTATGAATAGGATAACATTACAGGAGGCTTGGAAAATACAGAACAAAATTACATATGGTTCCACTATATATTAAAATTAATTTTTAAGTAGATAAAGATTTTTAGTTGGAGTTTCAATATCAAACTCAAAAATTAATAGAATAAATATTATTCTATCTAAAAAATAGAATAAATAAATATACAGAGAAATAGAAGGATATAGTAGACNGAAAATACAGAACAAAATTACATATAGTTCCACTATATATTAAAATTAATTTTTAAGTAGATAAAGACTTTTAGTTGGAGTTTCAATATCAAACTCAAAAATTAATAGAATAAATATTATTCTATCTAAAAAATAGAATAAATAAATATACAGAGAAATAGAAGGATATAGTAGACCTGAAAATCACTGTGAACTTTCACACAACAGTAGGATACAAATTCTATTCAAGTTCCCATAGACTATAAAACTAGGAGACACTGGAACACATCCAAAGACATAAAACAAGGTGCAAAATTTCATGGTCTAAAGGTATTAAAATCTTACAGGGTCTGTTCTCTTATCATTGTGGAACTGTGTGAGAAATCAATATCAAAAGATATTTGAAAATAACCCACATATTTTCAAGTGCAATGTGACATTTTCAAGCAGTCTTGAATACATCAAATTATACAGAAGAAGCAGTCCCAGAATTAACCTTTGACAATAGTTTTATTCAGTTCCATCAATAATTCAGAAATATGAAGTCTTAGAAACCCATAATGTTAACTACTGAGTGTTAAGACTGAATAAATCTCTGAATTAGACTGTTTGAAGTTATGAGTCTATCCCAGTTCTACCTGTATCTAATTCAAATCAAGGCTCAGACACCATGCAGCTCATTAAATTCTCTTTGGTGTCTCCAGGCTTGGTCCAATCTGACCCTTCACCTAAAATGGCAAAGACTGTCAGGCCAGAATTAGTAGGTATAGGATTTATAGAGAGTCTAGGAGTTAGACTGGCATTTGCCTCTCATCTCCCCTGGGAGAGAAGGAGCATATCATAGAATCAGAATAGATGAAGATTTATCAGAAAGAGAATGATGAGAGATGATGGAAAGTGAGAGGAGCAGATCACAACTCACTGCCATGATATAAAATGCAGCTGGACACACCTACCTAATGTGTGTGTCAGGTGTAACTTGACTATGGATTCTTAAAGAAATACCTGTCAGACAACCATCATGTTTGGGAAATATCTTTATGGATATCAAAACACGTGATCTAACGGGCCCTTCTCCCCTCTGGGGAATGCAGCAGGTATGCCATACAAAGATCACAGGCCCTAGAGACAGACATACCTGGATTCAGATCCTGGTCTGCCATTTACTACCTCCAAGTTACTTGGTCCCTCAGAGCCTGTTTTATCCTGAAAAAAACATCTAATTCACAAGGGAGTTGTGAAAATGCAATGAGAACACCTAGCCCAGTACAGAATAGGCTCTCAATAAAATTTAGCTTCTTATGGAAAAAAAAAAAAAGCTGTTAGCTTCCTGCTCTTTTCCTTCATAGGAATTTGCCTACTCGGTGTTAAGGTAATTAAAAAAATCTCTGAATTTCCAAGATTAGCCTTTTGTGGAGTGGCTCCACTTCAAGGCAGTCCAATTAACACCCACTCTTCACTTTCACCCATGTGTTCATCAGTCTTAACAGGGTTAATCACTGGAAGGAGGTCAGAGAGCAGATTCAGGCCTTCTGATTCTTAATCCTAATTTAACTTCTGAGTATCTGTTTGCAACTGGAAACCTGAAGTGTAAAGGCTTTATTTGTAGTTTTAAAAAATAAATGGCTCTTCAAATTCATGTTCTTCCTGCCCCATCCTTCTAGGTTCTAACANTCACTGGAAGGAGGTCACAGAGCAGATTCAGGCCTTCTGATTCTTAATCCCAATTTAACTTCTGAGTATCTGTTTGCAACTGGAAACCTGAAGTGTAAAGGCTTTATTTGTAGTTTTAAAAAATGAATGGCTCTTCAAATTCATGCTCTTCCTGCCCCATCCTTCTAGGTTCTAACACAATAAAAAGATATTTCTAGTTAAATGTTTACAATAATTTTATATTAATTTATGTCACATATATTTATGCTATAGGAGAGCCGCTTTTTATGAAGTATAAATACTTGTTATTACTTTTCCCCTGCAGGGTTTTCTTTTAAAGGTCTTTAAAGAAATATCAAGACTTTGCAATGCTGTTTGCACCGAACAATCAACTGGGGACATTTAAAAATAATGACCCTTGGGACAGACCTCAGACCAATTAAATCAGCATCTCTTGGGGTGGTACCAGGCACTGGAGGGTTTCTAAGCTCCCCCCATATGACTGTAATGAGCAGCCTGAGGGAAGCAGTATGGAGAAGCCATGGCTAGTTCCCTCCTCTGTGTTTATTATACCTCTCCCCACTGATTAATCTCTAGTCCCGACTCCAGCCAAGGCTCTGGATGGGATTTTAGAAGAGCCACATCATCCCTTTCCAGGAAAGAGCCCAGTGAGTCTGCACTCACTTCCCAAGCTCAGCCCCGAAGCATTTCCTATGACACAGCTGTTCCTTTCAACCCTCCTAATGACTTGGCTTGGTTCCATGTCCCCACTGCACTGCGCTCCTGTTTTAAACGTGTGCTAAGAATGCCTCCATCCTGTGGTCATGAGAGATTTTGTTCTGTCTGCTAGTTCTTCAGGTTCTGGTTCCTTGACACAGCAAGAATCACCTGGGAATCTTGTCAGAATGCAGAGGCAGGGCCCACAAATTCTGCATGTCTAATAGCCTCATGGTGCTACTGCTTGCTGCTGCTGATCCATCAACCACATGTAGGTAGCAAGGACATGGATGGTCTTTTCATCCTTAAATTCTAAGGAAGAATCAATTCTGTTGTTTCAAGGCCTTTTTTTTTTTCTTTTGTGGGACAGTCTTTGCTGCTTCCAGTATATTTATTTGAAGTTGAGCATTTAAAGCACAATTAAAGCATCGCTCCCACACAAAAGCACAACCCATTTTGTGAAAATCCACTTTTATATTCAGTTCACAGGAAGTATCATGGTAAAAAGAAAGAATTTTTCTGTGTGAATTAACTGAAAACTACAATTAGGAGCAGTATATCCAATGAAGATATCAATGCAAGTTGGTAAATAAACGCCACCACATCACCTCTGGAGCCCTTGGCAGATATCAGTGACCATTCATAATATTCTTTCTCTTTGAGCACAAATTTAGCCTTAGAATCCTTCCCAACACAGTATCCAATATCCAATATTTGCATCCCTGACATGGATATGACGAGAAACAACTCCAAGAAGAGCATTTCCCAAAGGAAGTAAAATTTTATTTATTCTGGCCAAACAATAACATTTCTTGGTGACACTAACCTGACAGTGAAAATAAATTAGTATGTTTAAATGGTCACACACTTAAGATAACATTATGTATATTTTATCCATAACTATGTAATTATATTTGTGCTTTATCAATACTTCTGAAATCCTTGATTTTAGTCTTTCTGATCTACTATCAACAACAAAGAGCAATAGTTTCAAATGGCACTGTGAAATAGCTTTGATAGAAAACCCATAGAAGTCATTTAGGACGTTTGTTCCACACCCCATTTGCTACCATGCAAAGAACATGATTTCTCCCTGACTACATTTCCTGGTTCCCTGTCAACTGGTGTATATCTGGAAAGCATGTGGCTTAAATCAGAACTCCCCAAATGTTTGGATTTTATGCACTAGTAATATTTTCAAAAAATATTTTGGAGACCAATATGAAGCCGTTAATCTTTAATTTACTAAGCAAAGACATAAAACAAATAATGACCACACACTAACACTGCTGTTTTATTTTTTAAAGCACACATTAACACCAAAAAAATTAAGTAGGAGGGAACAACTCTCAGAATAAAAAGTGGTTCTTTAAAGTGAGTAAAGTTAGCTTTAGGAAAAAAATCACTACATTATCTTCNCTGCAGAGTGAGAACAAAATCTACTTAATAGTGTGGTTGAGATGAGTCATTGAGATAATGACATTAATGATAATACAGAGCAGTTAGTATGGCACCTAGCATAATGAAGTTGCTTAGTAAATGTGTTTCTTTATCTTCTTTATTAATATTTATTTTTGGCTATCTTGTCTTGTGCCCTGAATTATTTTGAAGATCTTGGGGGAAAGCCTGGAGTCCTGCCAGTGATGACTCATAATGAGCATTGTCATAAAGTTTCTTTGTTGTATACTTCAGATCATAATTCTTATAAATGGGTAAGACCAAAGTATTCAATTGCATAGTTTCCTCAAGTTTCTGGGTGGGATTCAATTCCAGAAAAGAAGGAATGTCCAAAGCCTCTCAGTCTCTTTTTTTCTGTGAATAAGAGTCTTGTTACTATAGGAAGTTTTTCTTAACATGTAATGCCAATAGGAAATTCTTCCTTTGGATATATCATTAACTCAAATGTATAATTAACCTCATAGGACTTCTGGGTACTGTGAGGGTACAAATTATGTGCAAGTCATGGCCTCTACTCTCAAAATATATGGAATAATTTTAGAACAATAAAAGAATATATAAGATATAGCTAAACTGTGTGTTTCAGAATTTCGGTGCTTAGAAAAGTTCCAAAGAGACAGGAAAGTCTCCCTAATGATAGGGGAAAGTTTCAGCTTAGGGAAAACAAAAAAGATTTCTAATTCAAGAACAGAATGTTCACAATGAGTGTGTCATCAAATACTAAATTAACTATGATTGTTACAAGTTGGATAATTTAGTTTTTCTTCTCAAGAATCCCAACCTCAGCCTTGCACACTGGGCAAGAGCCCATCTCTGCAGCCCACCTGCACTCAGCTGTCGTTGTTCACATTTGCATTCCCCACTTTACCTGTGCTCCACCTGTGCTTTGCTTCTCAGTTTTCTCCTATGTCCTATCCCCTCATAAACAAGTTCTGTGTTAGAAGTTTCAATGATGACAAGAAATAGAATGATATTGATGTGTCAGAGCCAGATGTCATTTAAGACATTATAGATTACCCTTCCTTTCATCCACTGTATGCAAAGGACTTTCCATCTTCCACTACCATTCAGTTACTCATTATTTCACTTCAAAAACATGTAAGCCACCCTGCCATATGCAAAGTTCCTAGTAACTGTATTTACTGCTAAATTCCATTTTTCCTTAAGAATCTTATCTCCTGCCCCTTCTCTATGTCATCAGGTTAAACAAAACTGAAAAATGGATACAACTCTTTAGTACCCCTAACCTCTTCATTCTTAGCGCACATTCTTCTTCAGTGATCACCCCATCGTAGTTCCTCAAAACTTTCTCATTTCCCTTGTCAATAGTTATCATTAGAGTCTTCAGTTACCCTAAGGTTTAATGGCCCATAACAGTATAACAGTTCTCCTTTATGAATTAAATTTTAATTGGGGTAAAAGACTTCTATTACAAGTAAAGGTCTAGCCTATTTTGGACACCAGTCAAGGAGGAATTGAGGAGCCCCAAGGCTTCAGTGGGGAACTGAAAAAATATTTTAGAGCTAACACATGTTATATCTATCTTCAAGTAAGATAGATAATATACTTCAATATAAGCTACTTTTGAACATTGTCATAATAGGATAAAATGAAAACAAATCCCTTACATTCAAAAGTTTCCAGGTAAAACTATATTTCCTCCCAGTTACAAAACCACTCTGTTCTATGCCCTATGAAATGGAGCTGGAATGTTGGAATATTTCTTCTTTCAATAAGCGCGATGCCAAGCTTTGTCAGTGTAGAGAACTGGAGAGACACTATGAGAGGAACAGGGCTTCTCCTACTGATTCTGGTACTTTCTATTTGCTTCTTCTTGTTCCCAGCTCATTGCTGCCAGCTTCATGTTTGAAGTTAATCCAGTGGCACTCATCTACATCAAGTTTCTGTGGCACATGTACAAACAGCTTCTCATCAAGTTTCAGCAGCATCCTGATTGACAGCTTCCTAATGAGTCTCATAGGCATCCCAGAAGTCAGTTACCCAGCCTTGGCTCATCTGCACTTTGGAGGAGTGGTTCCTGCTTGTCCAGTGTCCACAGATCACTCCTAATCTGGGCAACTGGATTGCAAAATTCTCTGCAATCCAGTGGTCCACAGCCATACCTTTTCCAATGTGGCCTTAATCTCAGTCTTGGGGAAGAGGACTGTTTTCCACATTTGCTCCCTCTTTGGGTACCCTCCCTGAACTCTAGGCTATTCTTTTGAGTTATCTTTACCCTTTTAAATCACCAACTGTTATAATTAATAATTATTTATATAAAAATTTTCCTGTTTAAATTACTCTATGGTGTCTGTTTCCCCTATTGGCTCTTCACTGATATAAGAAGGGGGAAGAAAATATCTTCATTTCTGAGGAATAAACTATCAAATAATTTGTTTAAAAACTCAAAGAATGCAAAGAATCAGACAGTTTGACTTTCTGCCACAGCAATCTATTGCAAATGAACATAATATCTTGATTATAATAAATGAGATAGAAAAAAAATGAACATTCAAATCTTAGGAAAAATTCTCATATTAAGCCTGCACTAAAACAAAGCAAATAAACAAACAAAATTAAAAATTCAAACCTAAATACACAAGGGCCCTAATCAATTGTCAAGTGTTAGTATTGTTGTGCCCGAATGATTATGCCATGTACTTATTTTTAAAAATCATCTGAGGGATCAAGGAAAAGGAAGCCAAACTAGTTAGACTTTTATATTTGTTTTCTGCAAAAATATTAGTACAAAATATGCCACTTTGTGTGAAGAGTTGACTCATTGGAAAAGACCCTGATGCTGGGAGGGATTGTGGGCAGGAGGAGAAGGGGACGACCGAGGATGAGATGGCTGGATGGCATCACCAACTCTATGGACATAAGTTTGAGTGAACTCCAGGAGTTGGTGATGGAGAGGGAGGCCTGGCGTGCTGTGATTCATGGGGTCACAAAGAGTCAAACACAACTGAGCGACTGAACTGAACTGAACTGAACACCACAAACAGGATCTGCTGGAAGCATAAGGCCTACAGTCATGATGCTTTGTACATGGTGTTCAGAGTTTCACTCTTTGACTCATGAAATTCATGACTGTCTCACGGAGTTATTATAAAGATCAGTACCTAGGACAGTGCTTGCCACATAGCAACTTCTCCAAAAGTCTTTTTTTTTTTTGATGGCTATTGCTGTTACTCATGATTTCTTTTTTTACTATAACGAGTATTATAGCAGGAAGATTTTGGTTGCCAGTAACAGAAAAGCCAACTCAAATTAGCTTAAACAATTTTTTAAAGTGCTACATAATAGGGAAGTCAAGAGATAAAGGAAAGTAAGCTTGTATTCCAGACCAGAGTTCTGGAATTCACCGAGATTAGATTGACTTGAGTCACTTAATAGCTCTCACCAATAGATCTGCTCACCACAATAGCAAAGTTCAGGGAAATGTTACACGCTGACTGATTTAAGCCAATCCTAGCTTACACATGGAATCAAGGGTGGAGTTTTCCCAAACTGCACATAGACTATAAGGGGGAGAAAGAAAAAATAATATGGGTGCTACACAGAGATATAAGAAGATCTTGCTTAAATAATTTAATTTCCCTCTGTCTAGTTTTCCTGTAAAGCTCATTTAAATTCACATTGTGATTTTATAGAGACACTGAATAAGCAACAATAAAAATCTCACATAGTCTCATCATATGCTAAGTGGTTAAATTCTTTAGATACACTGATTCAGTCCTCAAAACTACCGTAAGATTTAGGCAAGGAGCTATCCAAGAATGGAGTTAGGATTTGGAACCTAGACAATAAGTCTCCAGGAACTGTGTGCCTAACCCTTCTGGTAGACTACCTCTCAATAAAGCAGTGATTTTCCTCATTCAAAGCCTGAAACTCAATGACAAGAGACAAAGCACATAGGCCACTCACTTAAAGAGTAATCTGAAGTTCTCGAGTCACCTCCACTCAGCTTCCAAACCTTAACGGCATCCTCATAAAGTCAAAGATGATCAGGTACATTGGATCTAGAATCTCTAACTCTTAAAGATAGGAAAGCTGTCAACACTATCAATCAGCTGCTTGATATTGAAAAAGTCAATCTGAATCTCAGTTTCTTCCCCTTTGAAGTAGAGGACTGCAACTAGGTTATCTAAAGAACAGNCTAACTCTTAAAGATAGGAAAGCTGTCAACACTATCAATCAGCTGCTTGATATTGAAAAAGTCAATCTGAATCTCAGTTTCTTCCCCTTTGAAGTAGAGGACTGCAACTAGGTTATCTAAAGAACAGCATGTACACATATACACATAATTACTCCTACACTTCTAGCACGACCTCAATTTTTCCTCCTCAGACAATAGCTTGTTATTTTACTTGGAACTCATGTTTACTGAATTTTTTATCATGTTGGCATCTCTCCAAATATGATAAAATTAAAAAAGAATTTAACTGGTAAACCAAAGAATAAATAACACAGAAATAATCATGAAATCTCCCTGTACGATTCAGTTAGTTAATCCTCCCAACATCCCCCTGGAATCAAGCTAAACCATTTTCAAAGGTCAGATCTTTAAAAGCCTGACTTATTAAAGCCATAGGAAAAATCCAGAGTTTATGGATTATCCTTCCTGTCTCTCCTTCTTTTCTCTTCTCTTCTCACTGCCATTATGTCTTAGAGGTTATAGATGGGGTAAAATGTTTTTTATCTCCTCATTTATACAGAATTACAAGTTGGAACTATTAATCCTGCTAATGTTAGAAACTATATCAGGACTAAATTACTGTGTTGTGTGCTCACATAGAAAATTATTGATGCACCTTAAGCACCTCAGAGCAATTTCAATTTCATAAATTTATAAATCTAAAATAAATATGTCTCAGGTAGTGCAAAATTTGCTTTCCACCATTTATAAATTCTTGACCTTCATAAAAAATCCAAATAATTTCCAATTTCTCTGTTCTAATACCTAAACCATTTTCTGGGTTTCTCAGCTTGATAGAAAGTGCCTGTGAGACTCATTCTTTTGGTTGGTGATTCTCATTAACCTCAGACAAGAGAAATCCAAGTACATAGATCAAAATGAAAGGACCAGTTGGCAATAAACTAAATATATTGCTACATTGGCCACTAAAAGAGAAAGTAGAATGTATAATACTGAAACAAACATTTCTGTGATGAGGTACCTTCATTCCCTGATGAAATTCTGTCAACTTATAGAGATTTTTTATGGAGACTTAGATCGTTCACCTTGTATCTGGTAGGANAGCACTTTTTCATCTAGATTTGGAAAAGGCTGTAACATCTAAAGCAAGGGAGGCAGTCAGCTTTGCATAAAGGGTTAAAGTCAGAAAGCACTGCGTTCTCTAACCCTTCTAGCTCTGGGCAAGTAATATGGCTTCTTTAAGGCTTCCTTTTCCTTATCTATAAAACAAGGATGAGAAAACCAGAGCCTACCTAGCCGTAGGGAGTATCACAGAATATAACACACAACACAATGCCTGATGAGGCAGTAAGCACACTGTATTCGGACACCAATTCTCCGACACCAACTGGGTGTCCTACAATGCAATTCGGACGCTTATTACTGAGCGTGAGCATCAGATCCCACAGGTGAAAGGGCAAGACACCCAACAAGACTGCCCTTGCTCCAGACATCTCCAAGCTATCAGAACTAATGTCTAACTTAGCTATAAATTTAGGGGCTCCCATGATCCTCCTTCAAGTGCAATAATTTGCTAGAATGAATCACAGAACTCACTAAGAAACAAAAACACAAACTATACTTAAATGACTATAGTTTATAATCAAAGGATACAACTCAGCAACAGCCAAGTGGAAGGCATGTGCAGGGCAAGGTCTAGGAAGAGATAATGGAGAGATTCAGAGATGCCATGCCCTCTCTTTAAGACCTAAGTGTCACCCAGCCAGCACATTCAACAACCCAGAAACTCCAGTATCCCAAGGTTTATATGAAGGGCTTCCTTATACAGGCATGGTTAACTAAATCATTGGCCAAGTGATTGGATTTAATCTCTAGTCCCTCTTCCCACCCCAGAGATCAGGGGGTGATACTTCTCACCCCCCAATCAAAAGCTAAATCTTTCCAAACAACAACAACAAAACCCAATTTTAAAAATGGCCAGAAGATCGAACAGACTTTTTTTTTCCCCAAAAAAGACACAAAGATGGCCAACAGGGACATGAAAAGATGTTCAAAATCACTAATCATCACAGAAATCACCAAATCAAAACCACAAGGAGATATCACGTTACACTTGTCAGAACAGCTACCATCAAAACGAACACAAAAAACAGAGGTTGGCAAGGA